>JAODAC010024564.1:0-17223 GCA_027575185.1 Mimaenictus wilsoni
CCAGTGAAACCTTAAAAACCAACGTAAAATGATCTATATTTGTGATCCATATCAATATACATTTTCGAATTTGGAAAGCGAATTAAAATAAGCCGAAATCCTAAAATAAACGCTCTAATAATTAATACCTTAATTAAACTGGTTTATTTTTAATTAACTAATTCTAGCATAAATCCCAGCTGATGCAAACTTTTCAAATTAGCCCAGGACTGAATTAATTAAACACGAGCGCCGCGTCATGGTGCATTATGCACAGTACAAATGTTCGACTAAATTCTCATCAAACCTCGATTTTGACGATTATCTAATCACGCGGTTGCATCATAATTGTGCAGTAACTCGTTTTCTGCAGTGTAATGACCACAATCGCTCACAATACTCCTCGAATTGTGCGTCTACTTCCGGTCGATTTACCCTGCCTTCGAATTCCTATTTGTGGCTGCGCATCGAGCGCATAATGCTCAATTAATTGGTCTGGGGAATTGATTATTCTGTTAATTACTGAATATCAATCAGTTGTTTTAGGTTTATTTTAGGTATATTCTATAGAAATTCGATTGAAATTACAACGGTTTGCATGTAGTGAATTTTAGTATCACATTTTGGAATGAAATCGAATGTTTGCAATAATATACATTTGAGAATATTCAATATTCATGATTTATACACGAATGTTGAATATTCTCAATGGATTTCATTTCAATATATGTGTTGGAATATATACAACCTAATTCACTAGAAGTTGAAGTATATGAAAATAATTAGGTGAGATATAATTCACTCTTGTCTTATATAATATTTTTGCCTAATTCTATGATATACATCAGTTATGATTTTAATTAAGAAATAGCATACATAACCTACGAGCGTTCATATCCCTACTGGTGGAATACGTAGTTCTAGGCAAGGTTGTACTGAAATGTGTTCATAGTACCACATAGAAACGTGCGCCATTGCATCTGCGCCTATTCATGCCTTTCCGCGTGGATAAAGTGTAAATTTTGGCATGTGACCCACCGATACCAGGAAACTACATCTCCTCATTATTATTTTCACTCATAATAGTTGAAAATGTATGGTGAATTGCATGTTTGGGGCTTGAAATATCAGCAAATTTATCTACTTAATATATCGAGCAAGTATTTGAAGTTAGATGCAAAGAATATGTACAAAAGGAAATATGCAACCAAATATACACTAAACCACAGAAAACTTCATAAAATATACGAAAATAATATTATAATGTCTCCTAAGCATAATAACTGTATTCTTATAGAATTTTTAAATGGATTATCTTTTATTTCTGTTCTTTTTGAGGCCAACTACTTATCAATAAATGGTTTCACTAACCGTCAATATTTACTTACTCTTAATTTTTGTGTTCTTTTAAACATTATTTCTCAATCACAAAGATATGTCATGATAATATGCAACCAAATGTTTATAAAACTTTATAATAACCTCCTAAAATGTATAATAATGATCATGATACCTCTTGCTACGATAATTTTACCTTTATCGCGTTTCTGCCCATTTATTTATCATCCCTGATCATTTTGATACCTATTTGTATGTAATTTATAAGGGCTGGTATTTGACTTACTCCTGAGAAATGAGTAGCATTCTATACGCCTTGACAATTTACTATTCTATTAACAGGAAAATGGCAAAACAACATAGGTGATGTTGCATAGTTTTCTCTTATATAAAAGATTACCAATTTAATTAGACTTGTTTAGAACTATAAATATATTCAAATATATCGCTTTTTTTAGTATACCGAGCATCCACTGCTATGTTCATTGGCTATATTCAATTCTTATTCCATGTAATTAGTCATATTATAGGCCAATACTATTGATATGCATTAATTTTAACATGCATCCCCACCGAGAATCGATCTCGGAACCCTGTGCATAGCAGAACAATATAAAATACAGTAATACATTAAAATGTAAAATAAATGAATATAAAAAGTAAATATGCCACCAAATCTACAGTAAACCTCTGAAAACCTCAGGAAATATAGAAAAATAAACTTCTGACGTCTCGTAAACATAATAATCGTATTTTTATAGAATTGTCTAATATATTATCGGTTTTATCTGCTCATTTTGAGGTCAATCTGCTAATTATCCCAAAATTATCCCTTGTGTGTGACAAGAAATGGTTTCACTAACCGTCAATATTTAGGTACTCTTAATTGGGTGTTCATTTAGACATTATTTCTTAAATACAAAGGTATAACAGCAGAATATGCAACCAAATGTACCTAAAACTTTATTTCTTCTAAAATGAATAAAAATGTTCATGATTCGTCTTGCAACGATAATTTCACCCTTAACAGATTTTCTGTCCGGAAATATATCATCCCTAATCATTTTGATATCTTTTTGTCATATTCGTGAGAAATGAGTATTATTCCATGTTCGTTGAATAATATACTATTTTATTAAGATTTAAAAAGAAAAACAACACAGGAGATATTGCATTATTTTCATTTGTTTTACACGCATTGTTTGACGCATTGATTTCTTCACATTAACATCATTCTGCAAAAGATTGCCTTTCGAATTTCACATGCCTAGTGTTAGAGCTAGAAATATAATAGGACGACAAAAACTATACGAAAATAATATTCTGACGTCTCGTAAATATAATAATTGCATCCCAATAGATATTTCTACTTGATTATCTATCATATCTGCTCATTTTGAGACTTTGAGAGTATCTATAAAAGTTTAAATCAATAAAAACAAACAAACGTATTGGTGTAAAACATTATTATGATTACTGTATGACATGAAATAGTTTCACTAATAGTCAATATTTAGAAATTCTTAGTTTGGTATACATTTAATCATTATTTATCAAATACTAAGAAATAACATGATAATATGCAACCACATATACCTAAAACTTTATAATAACCTTCTAAAACGGTTAAATATGATCATGATTCATCATGCCACGATAATTTCATTCTTAACAGATTTTCTGTCCGGATATTTATCATCCCTGACCATTTAGTTACCTATAGATCATCTTCATGAGAAATGGGTATCATTCCATGTTCGGTGAATAATATACTATTCTATTAAGAGGCAAAAAAAGTAACTCAGGAGATATTACATTGTTTTCATTTGTTTTACACGATTGACTTATTGATTTCTTCACATGAACATGTTTCTACAAAGGATTGCCTTTCGAATTTTACATGCCTATGGTTAGAGCTAGAAATATAACAGGATATATCGAGTTAATTCCATTATATGCAAAGAAAATGTTTATAACATGAGGATATGCAACCAAATATACACTAAACCTCCGAATACCACAAAAAATATACGAAAATAATATTCTGACGTCTCGTAAATTAATAATTGCATTCCAATAGAAATTTCTACTAGATTATCTATCATATCTGCTCATTTTGAGGCCAATCTGTGTCTACAAAAAGTTAAATCAATTATATTTAATCATTATTTATCAATTACAAAGATATAACATGATAATATACAACCAAATGAACATAAAACTTTATAGTGCATAGTACCCATACAAAACTATTTACGATAAAATTTTTCAATTAATAAAACTGTATAATTACCTCCTGAAATCTATAAAAATAATCATGATAAGTCCTACAACGATAACGTCACTCCATACGTATTTGTTGACCGATTCTTTATCATTCCTGATCATTCTGATACGTATTTGTATGTTATTTATGGATCAACGAAAAATCACGGCGGTAAAATCACCATAATGGTAAATTCACCGCTGTAAATTCACCGCTGGTAAAATCACCGCGAGTAAATTCACCGCTAGTAAAATCACCGCGTGTAAACTCATCGCTAAATAAACATAGTCGCGCAAATTACGACGATTTAGTAATGACTTAAATCCGATTAAAGGCATGCGTGAAATTTATGATTACATATTTACATTCTCGTCTTTACGAATGCGAATGAATGACTGAATTGTCGGTTGTAGTAGGATACTTACAAATAAAATAAAAACCTGAAAATGTAGAGATAGGAAAATAACGTAAGGAAGGAGTGGAGCGCGGGACCACTACGGAGTTATCAAACGCGCCATGATTTTTCCAGCGGTGAATTTAGCCAGCGTTGATTTTACCGCGGTGAATTTACTGGCTCCCGTTATTTATAAATGTCTCCCTTGACTATACAAAATATCGACTTTCAATTAATTTCAGCTATTCATAGTCACACTAAGTGTGTGGCATGAATCTGATTCGAATGATATGAAATTTGTAACATACTATGAATGTATAGGCTATATAAATACATTTATACCTAAACATTCTGTGCATTCATATCAACATAGATTCAAGATTAATCCGCCAAATATTAACATTCAAAATATAATAAGTTTAAATTTTAATGCATACTAATGAACATATATTAACTCGTAATTAAGCCAAATAGAGAATCAATTTATAATATGAATTGATTTGATTAGGCGTTACTAATGTATGCGTTGAGTGAATTTCCGGATGGAATGGGACGGTGGGTAAATGGACGGTGACAGGCGGACTACAACAAATAACCCGTGAGCGATAATTAGGCGAGAGTCGGCGTGGACATCTGAGCTAACGCTCGACTGGCCATACTGGCTCAACCTAAACCGAACATATTGCTAGCCGTTGCCTGGAAATTGCTAGTAATCACCTCGAGAGCATTTCTCGCTGTACCTCGGCGTCTGGTGCGGTCGATGTGGCACACATTTTGGCCTGATGAAGTGATGAATTGTAGATCATTGAGCGGGGATCGACTGCAATTATTCGATACAAATTATTAATTCCATCCCGTACATATTCACGAAGTGTAATCCAGTGCTATTTGCTGGCTTTTGAAGAATGAAATAACTAATTCTGAAAATGATGAAATATTATCTTATTAAATAATCCCTAATAAAAACTATTAAAAATATTATCAAATAAACATTTGAAAGTATTTTTTTTTCTCATTCTTCATGAACACCGTAAAAGATTTCTATCAAGAAATATATTGTGAGATTTCAGAGTATAATACTGAGAAATCTCAGATTTACCACAATGATTGATTTGAAATGGCATAACGCAAGGAAAATAACACTAAAATATCCAAAAGTAACGTGATGGATGAACTCCCCCGCGTTGGAAAACTATTACCATTGTGCAGATATCGCCCCGTCGTTGATCGTTGCCGGAGGCTCCGGTGTTGTTGGTGGAGGCGCCGGGCATGCGGTCGGCTTATAATTGTGATGTATATGGCGGTGCGGCCCCTTCGAATACATGAAGGAAGCACTCGGTGCGCATAGGCTTTTGTGCTCGTTTTGTGCCCGAAAAACGACCGAAAACGGGCTGCAAATTGTGCGGCGCACCTTGTGCAAGCCGCCCGAACCCGCGATGAATGGGTAGGCGAGCCGCTATCGCCTCAAGAGATTTCCGAACACATTGAGTGGGTGGAAACCGGGCACGTTTGCGAACAATATGTGCGAACAAAGTGTGCAGAATTTATTCCTAGTTTTCCGAAGGTTAAGCGTGGAAAATTTCGTTTCTGAAATACATATTTTTCGGCTCTTTTTCAATTTTGGGTAGATGATATCTGAATTCAGGAATTCCCAACTTCAGCGCATTTCCAAATTTTCTGGGTTTTTAACAATGGATGATAAATATTTTTGAAAAATCAACAATTGCGAAGCATTGTGCGCAAAAACGTAAGTATGTAAATGCCTTCTTTTGACTGAAAAGTCCGTTCGTGTCAAGCCGCAAGCAATCTTCTCTATTTATAGAGCTAACAATGCTAGACGGGTTGTACTTTATTAGTCAATCCTTCTATTCGCGAACAATATGTGGGAACAATGGGTGCAGAATTTATTCATAGTTTTTCGAAAGTCAAGCGAAGAGAATTTTGCGTCTGAAAAAGATATTTTTCGCTGTGTTTGACTTCTATATCGTCGATATCTACGTTATTGAATTCCTGAAATTTTGTTAGATATATTTTCAAGTTTTCCAAGTTCATCAAAGTATATGATATATAATCACATTCAATTGTGGAAAATCAACAATTGTGCACGATATTCTGCAAGAACTTTAGTATATAAAGGCCCTATACTGAACGGGCAGTTCGTATCAAGCCCACAGTGTGAACTATGCAGAATTATTTCATTGTCTTCTAAAGATTAAACATGGTGAGGAGAATTTTGTCTGTTTAAATTGTGTATTGTTCACGGTGCTCAAGATGTATGCCTTAAGGCTCTCCCAACGCGCAGCCAGCGCACCTGTCAGCCACACAACTTGCAATATCTATTTATAATGAAGCAGGTCTACAGCTATGTGAATTGAAAAGAGGGACATACTGAACAAATAACGTGAAATAATGAAACAGATGTACTAATAAAAAGTTATCAATAAATATATAGAAGTAAATGTCTAAATCTAAAATTGTCGAAAACATGAGAAAATTCGTTTCTGAAATACTTATTTTCGTCTTTTATCAAATGTTGGATAGTTGTTTAATAAGTTCCGGAATCTTTGCATAAATGTTCGTTTGTATCCTTCTTATGAAGATATGCAAAGTTGGCTGAAGTTATTCTGGCTCTGATTTCCGCCCGTTCATGTCCATTTTTCCTTCTGGTTCTACAAGAACTTAAGTATATAAAGGCCCTAGGCTAACTGAAAGGGCAGTTTGTATCAAGCCGACAGTGCGAACTATGTATGCAAAATTAATTCCTAGTCTTCGAAAGATTAAACATGGTGAGGAGAATTTTGTGTGTTTAAATTGTTTATTGTTCACGGTACTCAAGATTAATGCCTTAAGGTGGCCTAGCTCTCCCCCTACGCGTAGTCAGCGCGCCTATCTGTTTATGATATGCAAGTTTGCAGCTGTCATGCACATTGAAAAGGGGGACAAACTGAACAAATAACGTAAAATACTGAAATATATGTAATAATAAAAGAAATAATCAGTGAATATATAAAACCAAAATGCTTAAATCTAAAATAGGTGAACACATGACAAAATTCGTTTTTGAAATGCCTATTTTTGCCTTTTATCAAATTTTAGCTACTTGTTTAATAAGTTCGGGAATCATTGCATAAAAGTTTTTGCAGTTATTTTCAAAATAACACAATGTATAATGTTCATATTTCTTTCTAGAAAATCAACAATTTTCCAGGATATTACTCAAGATCTCAAGTATACAAAGTCCATCAGGCGACAGAAAAGTCAATTCATATTCAGCAGCAAGCAACTTTCTCTCTTCTTCAGAATTATCAATGGCTAGCTGGGAATACTTATAGAGTCGTTTTTTTCCGTTTACGAATAATAAGTATCCCTAATATATGCATAATTTATTACTAATTTGCCAAATTTTAAGCATATAAAAGATCGTTTCTCAAAAGAAATGTTTCCTTTTTTCAAATTTTAGGCAGTACATATCTAAATTTCTGAATTCCTGAATTTTAGCTGCACTGATTTCCTTTATTCCGATTTAACACAAATTTAACATAATTTAATGAGACACAAATTAATAGGAGTATGATAAATGTTGACTTATCTATTTTTGGAACATCAGCAATTGTGCAGAATATCTGGCAAAATCTTAAGTATATAAAGAATATCAACTGATTGAACACTCAGTTCATATCCAGCCGCAAATAGACTCCTCTCTTCTTCAGAATTTACAATGATAGCCGGGATATAATATATTAGTTGATTCTTCTATTCATAATTAATATGTGCCCACTATGTGGGCAGAATTTATTTCTAATTTTACAAAGGTTAAGCTTAGGAAATTTCGTTCCAAGTTCCCGTCTTTATTACCTCTTCCAATAGCTTAACAGTCCTGTTTCAAGCTTGTCCTCCCCTAGTCTTCTCTTCCATTCATCCCCGTTGCAGCTCTTCTCCAGACGGCTTTTCCTAGAAGTTGCCTGGCTTCCTTTGGCTCGTCAACCCTCAACTTGCTTTCCATGGCTCTCCTAGCCATCCTCTCTTCATCCATTCTTAACACGTGTCCTGCCCAGCGTAAGCTTTGTAATCTTACAAATACTGCAGCAGGATTGCCATCAAAGTTGTCATATATTTCTTCGTTTGTTCTCAATCTATATTCGCCGTTTACTATTATTGGGCCCATTTTCTGAGTGGTACTTCGTTCGATTATGTCAATCTTCTCATTGTTACTCTTTGTAAGGCGAGTACCCAGGAGTCTCGCTATCGTCTGATATATTCGCATTTTCGTTCGTTTGTGTACTATTGTTGTTCTGAAGATATTGTCACGCTGCGGGTGTGAGTGTGTGGGTATCCCGTGTTGAAGATTTGCTATTGACCAGGATACCTTCTCCTAAACGGACCAGTTAAGATGGATTGGCATAACAATGATAAAATAACGACGAGCGGAATATGTTTCATAACGAGTATATATTCATGATAAGAAGAAATAGGCAAATATACAGAGATGTGAACATTACAAAAGACTCACCAATAAATGACAGGCATCTTTACAAAGGATGACGAATACCAGATACTTCTGACACCCGGGCAGTTGAACACTTATTGTGAAACACTAAACTCGACGGCTTAACTGTTCCGCACTGATTTCCAATGTTGAGCGACTATGCGCCGCTTACATTATATGGGTCATCGGGGTCTTCCCCGACCTAATCTCCTACTTGGCGCGTTTACCATTTGAACTGAGTCTCCCGCTACTGGGTGACGCCCAGTTGAAGACAACTCGCGCGCAACCTAAAATTCTAGAATGTTCTGGGACGTTCTAGCAAGGTGCTCAGATATTTGCGACTTCAACATTTTACTCATTGCCTTTAGCGTTGACACGTGGAGTGCTTCGCTAGCAGCCTTGAATCAGACCTCTACGTAGGACTGGATAGTTGAATCAATTAACAATTAAATATTTTCTTAATCTCAAAAGATAACGTGCTTATGACGGCGTTTAGATTATACACACAAAGAGGTATTTATTAGTTTTATTTCATGGTCTTACGGCTCTGAGTGTAATCATTGAAACTTATATGTGATTCCTTTTATACCTTAGTGAGCAACATTGTTGAGGCTTTTTCGTGAGAAGTGCCCCTTGAGCACATTCCTGCACGACAGAAATATATTGATTTAATAACTTGATAGTCGCATACGCGACAATATGGCCAACTCAAAGTATGCGGGGTTGGCTGCAGTTATTCTGGTTCTGATTTCCGACTGTTCTCGTCTACTTTTCAGGAGTGTTGCTTTTAGGTAATGGAAGCTTTCTACCTCCTTCAGGTTATCGCATGTTTTAGGTGTTCTCATTTTTCTCCTTGTCTGTGTTAAGACTCCGATTTTTGTCACAATGATCTTTTCAGGTCTGATGTTTGTGCTACCTCCTTTAGGACTATATTTGTCACGTCCGCACTTGGATACCCGAAGTTTAGGTTGCATCTATTTGCAAATTTTCCGAGTCTATTACAAGGTATTATAAATGTTTTTTAAGTATAATTATGTAGGCTTTTGCGCAAGAATTTAAGTATATATGGCCTTCATCCGACTGTTCATCCGACGGATAAGTCCTTTTGTACCCTGCAAACTCAGCCTCTCTCTTATTTGGAATTAACAATGCTAGTCGGCATATAATTGATTAGTCGGCCCTTCTGCGAATAATGTGTACTGAATGTATTCCAAATTTTCCAAAGGTTACGAGGGGAAAATATCGTTTCTGAAATAAACATTTTTCGCATTTTCCAGCATTTAGGTAGTGGATATCAACATTTGAGGAATTCCTGACAGAATTTTAGACTTATTTTCAAATTTTCCCAGTTAATCACAATGTATGATAAATATTCACATCCATTTCGGGAAAATTTCCCATTTCAAGGAAGTATCACAATCTTAGAAATCCCAGGAATGCAGCATGCATTTACTATCATCAATCTGACTATTTTTCTCTTCTTTTCCATATTTTGTCGGTGACAATCGTGGAAAAGTGAAAATTTTCTTTTTAATTTTCTTGTTTGCAATTTTAGAAGGTTCAAAGAAGGTGAATCTTTCTGGGCCCCTTCACATCATACCGGGTTTTATTTATTTGTGACTTGTTGGTTTTTATGGTGAGATTTTCGAGTGTTTCTTCGTTGGGCGTGTTTGCTCACGAGAAAGCTCGTAAAGCTTTCTTTGTGACACACCGGGAGAGAGCCTGCCGCATGCGGTCAAAGCTTCACTTTAATCCTGCAAACGGGCGACATGTTGAAAAGCCTTGCAGATTACTCGTTCACTCAGCTAGGGCCTAGAAAGTGGTTTTTGCTGCTGCTTGCCGGTTTTTAGAGTGATTTTTAGAGGTTACATTGTTGTTAGAACCACATAATGTTGGTATAAACATGAATAAAACAATTCTGTACATTATTTTCGTTATTTTCCTAATTTTTATATAGAATAAAGTGTTTTCTCAAGTCCTTAGAAACATTTTTGGAATGTTATTAATGGGTAAACGATTACACTCGTAAAAATAATGTAAAATGAACCTAAATAAAGTAAACATATTATTTTAAGGAGGGAACCTCAATACCCAGGTCAAAAAAAAAACATTATTTTAACGATTTTCTTAAGTAGTACTACTTAAAATACTCTGAATTTTTGGTGACAATTTAATGAATTTTACCTAGCTTTTAGACACCCTAGGTTGTATAATTTTTACCAGAAATAGTAAACCAAAATGTGTTTTATTTGAAAGTGCAATTTTAGCAAAAAAATCGACTTATAAATATAGAAAAAGATGGAAACATTTAGTATTACAAAAAATAAGTGACGTCATATTGAATTATCTATAAAATGATTATTTAGTCAAATCTGTTCTCAATTTTGTTCACATATCCAAGAACGACGTTGTTAAATGCTCGTTTAAAATTCGATAAACTTAAGACTATACTATATATTCAAAAGTCCTCTTTATGCGCTATAACTTCATAAATACTCCAGCTATCGACTTGATATTTTGAGAGAATATTATTTAATAGCATAGCTATTACTTGAGAGTATTTCCGTTAAAAGTAAATTCATTTTGCGTGGTAAATAAGGTTTCCCATTAAGGTTCATATTATTTCATTCGTTTTCCTATTTTTTTATGTTTTTAATTGGTTTAGAACAAAACTGAAACAAGACACACCTTCAGGGATTTAAGCAATGGCCTGATTTTAATTAATTTTAATTCAATTACATACTAAGGTATATATTACACTAAGGTATTATCTAAGGGGTTATCCAATTTCCTTTCAATGTGAAGATTAGGAATATAATCACTATTGATTAATAATTTAATTTTGTGCATACTGTACGTACTTATTTTACAATTTCCTCTCAATTCTTCTGGTTTGAAGGGAAATCTACCTTCGATTTGGTAAATTCAAAATCATTAAGGAGCGGGATATTTCGTAAGAACTTAAGTATATAAAGGCCTTCTACCGACCGAAAAGTCAGAACAGTGCTAACAATGTGGGTCCTCATGTACTTGTTTTCTCAATTATTTCGTTCGTTAATTAAATGTGCAATCATTCTATGCAGAATATATTTCTCAAGTTTGAGCAAAGAAAATTTCGTTTTCTCTTTTTTTCGACTTTTAGAAAATCGACTGTCATACGCCAAGACATTAAATTAACACAGTCTCTAAGGCTACAAAACATAAATTTTAATATAATTTTACTTTTCTACAACAATTGGTTCAACGTTAATTTGATCCAAGATATAAAATGCATTTTCTTTGGGTTGAATTCATAATTTTTTCATGAAAATTTTTACTCCTTGAAGGGATAAACTCACTTTTTTCAGGCATTGTGTCTAAAACAATAGATTATGAATAATATAAGAACTTCTCTTGTGTACAATACTTACTTATTTTACAATTTCCTATCAATTCTTCTTGTTTGAAGGAAAATCTTCCATAGATTTAAACTTCATAAATACTCCAGCTATCGACTTGGTATTTTGGAATATTATTTAATAGCATAGCTATTACTAGAGACTATTTCCGTTAAAAGTAAATCCATTTTACGTGGTAAATAATGTTCTCCATTAAAGATTATATTATTTCATTTGTTTTCCTATTGCTTATGTTTTAATTGGTTTAGAACAAAACTGAAACAAGACACACATTCACGGTTTAAGCAATGGTATGATTTTAATTAATTTTAGTTCAATTACGTACGAACAACTACAGTATTATCTAAAGTGTTATCCAATTTCTTTCAATGTGAAGATTAGGAATAAAATCACTATTGATTAATAATTTAATTTTATCTTGTCATTTGATATTCGTTGGTAGTAATTTTATCTTGTCATTTGATATTCGTTGGTAGTAATTTATTTTAGTGTGACGAATGCGTCTTACTTGTTCGATTGTTGGGTAAAAAGTGATTTTACTTTAAGTAATCTTTATACACCAAACATTCGTCATGCGAGCTATGATGGAGAGGGGGAACATATAATATATTTGGGGTTCAAAATTCCCCAACTGCGCCGTTGTCTGCGCCACCGGCGATTGATTCAACTTTAATTTGATCTAAGATATAAAATTCATTAGCTTGGGTTAAATTTATAAAAATTTCACTAGTTTTTTAGTCTTTCGAACGATAAACTCACTTCTACCAGGAATTTCGGTCTAAAACAATGAAATAGAAACAATATATGAACTTCTCCTGCTTATTATACGTACTTATTTTACTATTTTCCCATCCTGGTTTGAATCTAATATAATTTAATTGTGAAGTAGACCTCTCTATACATTTAGAGTTCAATGAACTTTTCATAAGTTGGTGCCGAAATCCCTTGATTGTTCCTCTTCGTTGTTCCGCTGTTATAATTAATGACACGTAGTAGCCCATAGTAGGCTGATAATCCACTGATCACCACCGCATGCGTCGCTTGTGCGCTTCAGGTACTTAATTTATACAGTGCTTTCTTTCGGAATATTTTAGTTTAGGTTTGGATCACCCTGTGCAAGCACTTTATATTTCGAAAATTTTACGATATTATATTGCCCCTGATACTTATCACAACAATGGGAATATGGCCTTTTTGAGTTCTATTGTCCTCCTTAATTAGACATAACGAATGGCACTCCTCATTGTGGTGTTTCAACGTCTGCGTCCAAAGTTCCCGCGTCACAGAAAGTCAAACACCCCACTTCGTTGGTCATCAAGAGCCGAAACAATTCATTTCATTGTCACTAGAGGGGAAGAGTGTGATTTACCTAGGTTGGCTATGGGCGACCGCGATTAATAATTGTGATGTCAACCTCTGAAGTCATTTAGAACCAATAAATTTAGAAAGATCGAACTCTCCACAAACATATCAGAACCATCTAAGTTGTGGTAGCTGTACATGCTTCAATATGTTTTCTCGGTCGAGCCTACTCAGCCTTGCTGATCTCCGACGTGCATCTATTTCAGTTGCTCGTACTCGGTTCTCGTCTGGTTTGGTCGATATCCAGGTCTAGAGTCCCGACTAGAGACTCATAGATTTTGATCTTCATTTTCCGTCCTATTTTTCGTGACCATAAAAGTCTATTCAAGGCCCCAATTATTTTTCTTGATTTTATTAGTCTGTGTCATATTTAATGTATATTTCCCTTCTTGAGAGATAAATTCACCAAAATACTTGTACTCCCGGCAGATTTCTATTACCCGCCCAGTTCCTAGCTCTAGGTCTTCACTGGGCCCACCTGTGTGTATGTACCTCGTTTTCTTTATAATTAGATCTAGGAGTTTGAGGTACATGTATTCTAAATCCTCCTTTGTTTGCGCAACTAACACCTGATCGTCGGCAAAATACTTTCTACATATAAACCAGAAGTTCCCGAATCCATTACAATATGTGAACATCCATATATATTTACAGTATATTTACATCCATACCTGGAACATCAAAAATTGTGCTAGTTATTGTGCAAGAACTTAATTATATTAAAGGCCTTCTGCCCACTGAAAAGATAGATTATATCCAGCAGAGCCTTCTATTTTTAGAATAAAAATGTTAACCACGATGTTTTTTATGAGTGGATCCTTCCGTTTGTGAATTATATCTACGAACAACGGGTGCAGAATGTTTTTTACTTGTCCAAAGTTTATGCGTGAAAATAGGAATAAAATCATTAACATTTTTTTATATACGAATATACATTCGATAATTGAACCAAATAATATTATTTAACTCTGTCTCTAAGTTTGCAGAACTTAAGTTTTAATATTATTTTACGTTACTGTGGCAATTGGTTCAACTTTACTTTAATCGAAAATTTAAAAGTAATTTTCTTGGGTTAAACTTATAAAAAATTTCATGAAAGTTTTTACTCTTTTGAACGATAAACTCACTTCTTCCAGGCATTACGTCTAAAACAACAGAATAGAAACAATATAAAAACTTTCCTTGCTTACTGTACTTATTTTACAATTTCCTCTCAATTCTTCTAGTTTGAAGGAAAATCTACCTTCGAATTGGTAAATTAACAATCATTAAGGTGCGTGATATTTCGTAAGAACTTAAGTATATAAAGTTCTTCTACCGAATGAAAAATCAGAACAGTTCTAGCAATGTGGGCCGACATGTACTTGTTTACTCTATTCCTTCGTTCGTGAATTAAATCTGCGATCAATCTGTGCAGAATATATTTCAACTTTTCTCACATTTAAGCAAAGAAAATTTCGTTTTCTCTTTTTTTCGACTTTTAGTTAATCGACTGCCATTAGCCAAGACATTTAATTAACACACTCTCTAAGGCTGCAAAACATAAGTTTTAAAAGAATTTTACTTTTCTGTGACAATTGGTTCAACTTTAATTTGATCCAAGATATAAAATGCATTTACTTGGGTTGAATTTATAAAATTTTCCTTAAGGTTTTTACTCCTTTCAGCGATAAACTCACTTCTTTCAGACATTATGTCTAAAACAATAGATTATTAACAATATAAGAATTTCTCTTGCGTACTATACTTAATTATTTTACAATTTCCTATCAGTTCTTCCGGTTTGAAGGAAAATCTTCCTTAGATTTAAACTCACCCGTAAATTAAATAGGAATTTCTACCTGACTATAAAGCACTAGCAAGATTATACTTAAAATACAATTTATTTTTTAATCTAACTTCATATAATGAAAACTTGAAAAAAATAATGTAGTCTAAAAATTAAAATTAAAATCTTCCCTTTCATTGCTATAGTAAGGGAATCTATATTAATTTAAGGCAATTTATGAAAAGGGTTTGTTCGGGACAATTATAAATAGAATATAAATTAAGGCTTTTCATCAGATTTTCAACTTACTACACCAACAAAATAACCATTAAGCATTATGTTTAAAAGTATGGAAGAGAAATTATATTAGAAATTGTTTATAATTTGATACCGTTTTTACTGACTACCAGCTTACTCTCTTTCTAATTAAAAAATAACCGCTTCCTGGCTACAGAGAATTAGCAGGACTGTAATTAAAACTTCAGTTTTTATTAATATAATATGACAACTTGCCTACGCAAACGCCAATCATGATCATGAGCGTCTTCACCGTGAAGAGTCTGCCCCTTTCCTTACTGAAATACTATAGTAACCTCGGGGGATAATGAGACGCGGGTTGTAAGGACGCAGAGAAGCCACAGTAGATGTAGTTAAAATTACTCTTTGAGGTTCTTAGACTATTTCGTTAGATGTGTGACCCGTCTGGTTTGACCCCGTATTATTTTGGGTAGAAAATTCAGATTACATACAACATGTTTACCCCTTTTAGGTGGGAAATGGCGTCAACGCGCAATGGCCAAACGTGCGGCTTAGTAGGAGCGCTCTTTTCATAATTTTCCATGAGTAATTTTGATCTAGATTTTTCATACTAAATATGAAGCTATGAAGATGTAACAAACATCAAAATGATCCCTAACTCTTCTACTTTCATAAGGTATCTTATTTCAATCGCTTTACGATAAAACACCTTTATACCGCTGTTAAAATAAACTGTATTATGGAATTTTGAATCTGAACTTCACTTGGGTTTTTTCACCGTTATCCATTAATCGGACAATATGTCACATATATAAATTTTTTCTCCTTTTTATGAACTGCAACATGATCTTAATATATTTCTAATCGGTTTTGCGCAGCTATAGATTGTATCTTGTTTTATAACATATTTCATGCACGTATCGGTTGTTTTCTTAAAAATCAACATACCATACTCTTTGTATGCTGTATCATATTATGGAACTAAACTTATTACCGTGGTTAACACTTTACTAAATTTGTTCTAATGAATTCATAGATAAATAATTGCGTATTTCTGTTATTTTGTTTCTGTTATAAGTGATTGAAGTAATGCTTATGATTACACGAAAATAAACGAGCAAAGCAACTTCTCAATAGATTCAATGAATCGAAAACTTCAAGCGAAGCGCAGATAGTGATAGGGACACTGACTTCGATGAAGTTGTAATTCGACTGGGTTGTAGTGCCGATTCGGTAGAGAAATATCGTGAGTTTCATGAATATTTTACTGTTATAGTTAAGTGTTAACAACAGCAATAATAGATTATGTAATATGGACATGAATAATAAATGTAATAAACGCATGAAATATGTTATAAAACTAGATATACTCGATAGCTGCCCAAAACAGCTTAAAAATATTAATACTATGTTAAAGTACAAACAATTGGGAATAAAATGTGGCATAAGGGTGAAAAACCCCTGTCGGAGTTCAAATTCAAATTTTCCTAAAACAGCTCATTTTAACCGCAGTATAAAGTTGTTTTATCGTAAAGTTATTGAAATAAGTTTGATACGTTTGATGTATACGAGTTGGGGGATCATTTTGATGTTTGTTTTCTCTTCATAGCTTCATATTTAGTCTAAAAAATCTTGAGCAAAATACTCCACGAAAATTGGAAAAAGAGCGCACGCGGGTACACCTGACAAACTCTTCGCTCTTGATTACTACAACTCATGATTATACTAACAACATTATCCTCTAGTATATATGAATATATACAAACGTCGATTTTGGGCTCGAGCATAACGAGTGCCGCTGATGGTAAGTGCACCAATAGCATGATTCTACACGCCCCTAGGTGCGACAAAATGGCTTTTCGGTGAATATATTCGAAAAAAATATTATTAGCCCATGTGTTGTGAACGGCGAGGCAAGTTTGAGGCCTTTTTTTATATTTGTCGCCAAATTATCAATGTTTAGTCTGGCGTGAA
>JAODAC010024575.1:0-17222 GCA_027575185.1 Mimaenictus wilsoni
AAAGAACTAGCTTTTTTATTATCCAGATCAGTTAAGTGTTTTTTTGCACTATCAAGAAGTTCTTTTAGCTTACCATCAGTCATCTGTACAATTTCAGAAACCGCACTTTTGTCGATTATTGATTCCAGTGCTTTAGCAAGATATGCTAATTGATCTGGTGTACTGTTTACTGCTAAATCCCTAAGCCTTTCTTGTAGTGCATCAATTATTTCTTTTACTTTAGTCATTTGCACAATATCAGAAATAGCTTTTTTACCTATCATCGATTCCAATGATTTAGCAAGGTACGCTAATTGATCAGGTGTGCTATTTGCTGCTAAATCTTTAATTCTGTGATGCAATGCATCTATGGCTTCGTTAGCAATGGTCATTCCACAAATTCAAAAAAGTTTCAAAGCTCAGTCGTTTAAAATTATTTTTTAGTTCATCTTCTCTTTCGGTGATATCTTCATCTATTTTTTCTATAGCTCTTCGAATACGTACTACATCTTCCACCGCAATATTTTTTGGATGAGGCAAAGGATATCCTCGTTTGGTTTGGTCAATATTCATTATGTTACTATTACTCTAAGATTTTTGACTTTAGGACGATAAACAACCGTACCACTCAAAACTAATTTTACTCTCGTCTCATTAGCATTAAAATTTGATAGCACATGAGTTCTCTCTACCCAATTTTCTCCAATTGGTTTTCCTGATGTTAAATTTACTAATTGCCAATCCACGTTTTTTTGCACATATGCTTTAACATCTGCAGTGCCAGGTATCAGCGCATCGTACGTTATGGTGATTTTAGTATTAGCTCCTGCTGTAATACTTCTTGTAACATAATCTCCTTTTTCCCCTATATTACCCATAACTAGCTGTAACCCAGGATATAGCACTGGACTTTTTTCTCGCCCTCCTTTTAGGCTTGCCTTTACTGTTAGCTCTCCAGATAGTCTTTCACGCAGTGCAAGTGGCAAATTATCAGACAAAAAGTTCTCTTTTCCCTCTTCATCTGTCAGAATAAATTCCACATTGGTATCAAATGCTACTTTTTCGACGTTCGTCAAAACAATTAAATCTGAAGTATTGGTTGCTGTAACTTTTCCCAGATCAATAACGTGAGAATTTTCGCTAAATTTTGCAGCTAGTAGTCGAAACGTTAAATCTAAATTTTGATGTGGTGTCCAAGTACTTGCATTGCTTGATGATAGTAATACTCCTACTTGATATGGTTGACTTGTTACCCAACGGCTATTTACTGCATCATATTTGCCAAGTTCTGCTATTTTTACTGCAGTATCTGCATCATCAGTGAGTAGCACTATTGCATACTCCTCTCCTGCATGGCAAAACACTGGTGACCACTCTATACGTGTTGCTGTGCCATCTATCTTTATATCTTTTGGCTCAATATAACTTTCAGCAATGACAGTATGCGAGGGCATTCCCACTGCTGTTTCTCTAATCTGCACAACAACACGTTTTTTGCCTTTATTTATAAACCATAACTCTAGACCTCCTATGTGTCTGCTCTCATTTAAAGTAAATGTTTGCGCTAAAGGATCAACTCTTCTTGCTGCGATAACTCTTCTTCTCTCTTCTATGGTAATAGTTTTTTTACCAGTGTACGTTGCTTCTCCATAGCTTCCTTTATCACCATAAAACTGTACTAATTTAGTACCTGCTGGAATATTTGCTGGTACTTTCACCTTTCCCTTTAATTTTCCCTGATTGTTAGCTGTTAACATTTGGTTTTCCAGTTTTAAGTTATAGGTTGAATGTTTATTCCGTCAAATTTTATCTCTTTAAGCTTCTCACTTGGCTCAAAACCTTCAATTTCAAAATTCTGTACTGCTTCTCTCATAAATTCAGCTTCGTATGAAGTACTTGACAGCAGCTCTGTCGTTTCTTTAACATTAAATACTCTTGTTACTGGACTTTTCCAATTTGTTTTTACCTCCGTCCAGTGATCGATATTTTTATTTAGAGTAACTTTTGCCGGTACTGGATCAAAAGCTTGGTATGGATTGATCTTTTCTACTTTAGTCTGTAAAAGCTGCTCCAGTACCGGTTCAAGTTTATAAGGCAAAAGATATCTTTCCCCACCTTTTTCAATATCTGCAACTTCTACATCTATTGGCAGAACTAGCTCTCTATTTACTATTGCTGCAGTCTGCACAATTCCTTGATCACGCATATCATCATCAAAGAACGAATCAACAAATACTCCTTTTTTGGTGGTAGGTTCTCTTGAATTTGCATCATTGCGTAAACGTTCCTGTGCAACTAGAGCATAAAGATCATTTATTCCTTTTTTCATTGCTTCAAGCTCATTCATCGGTACAGCATGAATAGCATTATTCACTATTTTTACCCCTTCTTTTTCTCCGTTTTTCCACGTATGATGAATGTAGCAGAGCAAAAGTTGTCCAGAGGGCGCTTTAGGCATCGGTGGTCGCCAAGAATGGGAAATTCCTTTTATTCTCCTTACCACCCCTTTGCTATCGATAGTAATTAAATCAAAGCGGGGCATTTTCCAGGTATAATCAATTAGAACCAAGCTGTTATCAACTGCTCCTTTTACTTTGCATCCCTCTTCACTTATATCTTCAGGGCTTACATGAGTACGACAGCGGTAAGTTATTTGATAACTACTTCCAGGAGCTGGTTCTTTACCTGGTAATGACCAATCAATATTTCCTGCGTTTAGTTTATAATCTACACTATTTTCATAAATAACATTACCTTGTTTAATTTGAATAATTTCAAGTACTGCAGAGTCAGGTATTGGATCAACAGCTCCTGAATATGAACCATGAGTAATGGTAATGGTTTTTTGAACAGTTATATCTACTTTTTTAATTTCACTTATTGGAAAATCATTAACCTTCAGTTCCATTACTCTTTGGCTATTTGGCTGAAAAGTATGTGGTTCTGATTCAACTGATTTTATATCCGGATCTTCATCAAAAGAAACACGAATACTGTGAGGAAGTTCAATCTCATAGCCATCAACATGAGCTTTGCCCTCATTAATCACAAATATTTTTTTTCCTCCTTCTCCCTCTTCCTTTTGCAGGAACATTACTTCAAGACCATTTACGACGTAGGAACCATTTGCTTCTTTGTCATAACGAGCAAGAGCAGTAGTTACTATGTTTGCTTGTGGAGGTGGTGAATGTTCTATTAATACTCCATTTTCAATGTTATAGATTGGATAAAACTCTCCTTCAGAAAAACGTGGAGAAAGACCTTCTGCTTGATAACCCCAAATGGTGGAAACTTTAAGTCTTGCAGCTCCTACTTCCTGATAATTTCTTGTACCAATTGCAGGATCACGAAGGTTTTCATCCTCAAGTTCTGTAATCGTAGATTCTACATAATAAACACCTATGCGAACTGTGGTACTCAGTGGAATAACAAATTCTTCTTTTTCAACTTTTCTAACTGCACCGCGCAGATAGATTTTTCCTGACTCAAGTGTAACTTTACCAGTTTCTCTATCTATAATACAATTGCTTCCTGTTATAACATCGCCATCACGAAATATTGCATCTCCTATGCCTTTAAGCTTAGAGAGAGCATACTCCTGAGTTTCATTTAATTCTGCAGACTGTAAACCTCTTCCTGCCAGGAACAAGCTTTTTTCGTATTCTTTGTCAGGATTAAAACGGTTATAATAACTATTTAATGTCATTTTAATTGTTTAAAACAGTTAATCAAAAAATATCTGAAGAAACTTGCTTCAAAATGTCACCACAAAAGAAAAAGTTTCACGAGTTGCAGCGGTTCTAATAAGAGGTACTGTATGCTCTAGAATCAATAAAATACCAAAGTTTTCAATATCTTGTAGTTCAAAATATCTCTTTCCTGCCTCTTTTACTTTTGTACCAACCATAACTCCTAATTCCCGTATCACTTGATTTGCTGCGTCCGTGAAATCGAAAGTAAATTTAAGGTACAAGTTATTGGTTGGTACATTTGAAGGTTTAAACCGTCCTGAGGGAGTAATTAGTTCTCCATTCTCATCACCTGTGCAGAAAAGTACCTCATCAACAACGCGACGTCCAACTTCCTTTAATAATTTTGTAGAAGTAATGAGCTCTGGCGGTGTACTCTGAGTGTATTCTACAGTTACTATGCTACTTGCTGCAATAGGGCTATTTTCAAGGCATTTAATCATTCCAGTATTGCTATCAACTAAATAGTCAACACTTGGCTGATAAATCGTTTCTCCTGTAAAAACCTTGACATTCTTAACTGGAGAGTGATCAAGCATTATTTCACCATTGGTAAAAGTTTTTTCTACTCTATGGCTACTTTCCCAATTTGCATCACCACTGCCCCAAGCAAGATGTAAGGGTTGTTCTTTTATGCTTGCTGCTATTGCTGCTCTTCCTGATTGTGTGAGAATTGACATAGTGAAAAACTAATGCGCTCTATAATATATATACAAAGCAATTTCAAAATTTTCTAAAAAAGATGAAAATATTTTTTTGCAAAACTATAAATTAACTGTTTGAAAACTTCCTGCACCTAGATTAAACTTACCTTCTCCTCTAGCAAAAGGACCAGTTGGTATATCAAGCCACTTGTCTTCCTTTGAATCCATAGACATGCCTTTTATTACTTTGCCCTTATTTAATAAATTCTGTACTAGTCGCTCAAGTCTATGTCTGCTAAGGTTATGGAACATAGATGGTAACTTATGACGTTGCTTAAAGATTCCTGGACCACCTGTATGAGTAAATGGATGTCCTTCTTCTGCAAAAAGTTTTATATACTGAATGAGAATATTTTGTAAACTCTCATCAGAGGATTTATTCGCCATAATCTGTTCAGAGATGTCTTCAAGTAAACCTGTTGCTGAACGTAAGTAAGTTCTTACACTTCTATCTGCTGCTCCATTAGATTTTACTATTGCTCCTTGGTAAATTGTGTTGCTATTTCTATCAATTCTTAATGCATTACATACAAAATTATAATGCTCCATAGGTGCAGGCCATAACGCAAAAGAACATCTAACTCCATCTACAAGTGCAGTTGTACCTCTAATTGCATCTCTAGCCTGTTCTACGGTTGTGATCGATCCACATTTTGGCTTTCTCATATGATGAGCAGCAATTACAGATGCTCCTGTTTCAGATGCTAAGTTTGCAAGTAAACCCATAGCATACCATCCAATCTCTGGATCTGAATTTATATCAGCATGAACAAATGACATAAGTGGATCGAAAACTATAAGTCTTAAATTCTTTACTGAAATTAATTGTCTTCTTATATCTGCAAATTTCTCTGAAGTTACAGGACATTTACCACGCATATTAGTCTTAATTACTGAAAAAGGTTCTCCTGTATCAGGTATAGGCACGATAAATAATCGACTGCTGTACTCTGCTCTTTTACCTTCAGGATCAAGGCGGTCAAGACGTCGGTGTAGCTCATTTGCATCATCTTCTGCAGAGAAAATTACCACTGATCCATGTTCTTTAACAAGAGGACCAAAACCACATATCTGGTCTGTATCACTTGCAACTTTAAGTGCTAAATCAAGCAGAAGCATTCCTTTACCGGTATCTCCCATTGCTGCTAATATAGAAACAACTCCCAAAGGAAATAACTCATCAACAAGAAATTTTTGTACTGGAACTTTGCCTAAGTAGCGACTTACGCTCCAATCTAAAATGTTAAGTGAATTGGCTTTTCTTAAGTTTTTTTCAATAAATTCTGAAACATTTATTCCTTCTGATATACAATCAGCTGCATCCCATTTCTCAGGTTTATCTTGTGGAATTTTGAGAGTAACAAGTGATGCAACTCCTATTTCTAAAAGCTTTTTAGCAACTCTTTCAGCATATTTCTTGCCTGGTACATCATTGTCTGGCCAAATAATAACATGCTTACCTTTAAGTGGTGACCAGTCTGTTTTTTCTATTGGTGCATTTGCCCCTGACATTGCAGTTGTGGCAGTAATACCTTGTTCTATCAGCGCATCTGCACATTTTTCACCTTCAACGAAAACAACCTTATCAGATTTTAAAATACCTGGAATATTGTATAAAGGTCTGATCTCTGGTGTAGTAAAACTAGACTTTTTAACGTCAAAAGGCAGATATCGCTTTTCTGAAGAAGTATCATAACGGTAAACTCTAGCAATAACCTGATTATTTTCATCGTAATAATTCCAAGATGTAGTTGGCTGACCTATAATTTCATTAGTTCTATGCTCTTTTGAATAACCAAGCCACTTAGAAATGTCCTCAATTGTTTCGGTAAAATGACTTTTTCCAGTAACAGCAGCCCAAAGATCAAATATATCTCCTCCTTCTCCAGTTGCAAAATCGTGCCAGACTCCTGCTTTACTGCCGGATAGCTCTACTACTAAACTCTTTCCTCTGTTACCTTGTACATCACCTATATAAAACTTATCACCACGAAAAGTTCCTTTTGGTAGTAAATAAGAAAGACAAGATCTAATGCTTAGTAAAAGTTGATCTTTTATTCGTTCCTTTTCTATCGATAATGTATAATTACTATTTCTTTGTGGAGCTGCTGTATTAAAATCACAATATATATTCATACCTACCTACATTATGCTCTAGCTATAACTTTAGCATTTTTCCAACATCCATTAACTTTGTTGATGAATTTCGTTGGTATAGATCTACCGTTTCTCAGTTCATATACTACTTGCAAGATATTTGTACGTTTATTAGGTTGAAACATTACTATTCCAGATGTGTAAAAACTTCTTAAAGCGTTAGCACCAACTAAAGCTTGAAATGGATTTTTTTCCAACGTAGAGGTAGATACTTTTTTGGTATGGTTTGTAATGATTATACCAGCCATAGGATTAATTCTGGAGCGTAGTTTTTCTATTCCATGTTGCAGACCATAGCTAACCGAACTATAAGGAGAATCAATCACAATTAAATCAACCAAATCAAATTTTTCTGCTATCATGCTTTTTATCTTTTCTATACCTTCTTCATTTAAGGTCAATTTCATCTTTTTCGTCACAACTAAATTTTCTGTTGCTAAATTAGAAAGTTTTTGATTAGTGATGAGTTGTTGTATACGTTCTCTAATATAATCATATTCCATTTCGTTTTGTAGATAGAATATTTTTAGCGGTTTTGTAGATTTCATACCAAGAAATGATAACCCTGCTGCAAGATGTGCTAACAGAGAAAGAAGAAAATGACTTTTGCCAACCTTTGGTGTACCACCTATAACCAAAAGGCCACCTGGAGTTAAAATTCTTGGACCTATTATATCTTGTGGCATTGGTGACTTATCATTTAGGTAATGCTTTACGAAAAATGCTTTTTCTTCTAATGTTGAGCTTTTTTCATCTCCTTTAGTGTTCAACCATGCCTTAGCAGAATCTACATCACCTTTAACTAAAGTCCAAAGATCTACTATATCTCCTTTCTTTTCTTCGATCAGATCGTACCAATTTCCTACATTTTCTCCTTCTATTTCAACTATTATTTTATTTCCGTTTATACTGCCAATATAAAATTTATTTTGGTAAGATTTGCCATCAGGTAGCAAATAAGATACACAATCTTTGATATTATCAATTAATTTTATTTTCAAAACGTTTTTAGATGAAAAATTCATAGAATCCTCCTGATTTATTCCAAATTTATTCAACATACTTTTTAGACGTTGAAAGTCAAAATTAGCCAGCTCACAAACAGTTTCAAAGGATCGTGAGCGAATCCATTGACAAGCCTCTTTTTTCAGTTTTAGGTTCTTTCCTGCTGCATCCTGAATAGCTCTAGTAATAACAGCAGCCCACAACTTTCCTTCGTCGTACTTCAAAATGGCACCCAATCAACTTCTGAATTGTTCTGTTGTTCAGGAGTAATGACCGTAGCAATTTTGTTCCTATCTCCATAGGTATTATTCGCTTCAATGCCTATTTTTGCTGTAAATTCTAAACCATTTAAGTCTGCAATTGAGTTGATTTTTCTTGCAAGAACTGCTTTTTCTGAAGTGTCATTTGCATGAATATTTCTAGCTGACTCCAAAATACTGCGAATCATAGAACGTCCAGATTCTCCCCAAGTATCTTCTTTTCCTTCTGCTTTGCCACTTTTAATACCAATTATTTGGTAAATCTTACAATTTGCGTATGGACCTTCAATTACAGTAAATTCAGCGTTTAAATAGATGCTTCCAGTATCGTAGCTTTTAGTAAACCAGTTTTCGTAACCACCAGGTTTAATTGCCATTTTTACCTTGACTATTGTACCTTTAGGTATTAAACTACTCTGTAGTTTTGCAGTATTAAAATCAGTTAAATACTCTTCTAACATAAAGTCTCCATAAAAAGGTTAAATACTCCATTGATCAACAACTTGCCAAATACCGTTTATCTTATCGACAAGTTTATTTGGTATACGTTCACCATTGCGTAGTTCGAAAACTATCTGACGTGTGGAACTCTCCTCATTTTGCCCATACATAACCATACCAGTGCTATAAAATCCTCTCAGAGATCCAGCGCCACTTAGCCCTTGAAATGGATCTTCTTCAAGCATCTTCTTTGATAATTTTTTCGTATGGTGAGTTAAGATTATGCAAGCATTGGGGTTAACAGCATTACGTAACCTTTCAAGTGTTTTCTGAAGGAAGAATAGCATGGCACTATTATCATTTTCATTTCCATACTCACTACTAAATATGTTTCGCAATGGATCAATAGCTATAACATCAGGTTTAAAGCGTTCTTTCGCAATTTCCTTGATTTCATCTATTTCCTCATTATTAAATGATAAATGTACTCTTGGTGTAATAAGTAGGTTATTGGCAGCTATATTCAAAAGTTCTTTATTTAGTTGCAGTTGTTGTAATCGTTCTTTCATATATTCATATTCAATTTCAGTCTGCATGTAGAAGATTTTTAAAGGTCTACTTGGAGTCATACTAAGAAAGGAAACTCCTGCAGCCATGCAAACGAGCCAAGAAATCAAAAAGTCACTTTTGCCAATTTTCGGAGGGCCACCTAGAACCAATAAACCCCTCTGAGTTAAAATTCTTGGGTGAATGATATCCTCTGGTATTGGTGATTGGTCGTCCAAGTATTCCTTAACACTGAAAAAAGGAACCTTTTGGTTAATAGAGAAAAAATTTTGTATCATAATGATCTCCTATACAGCATTAGAAAAAGTTTTAGTTCTGATTTTTGTAAGCAGCTTTCCTAGGTGTGGTTCTTCAACCATTTCAAGGCATCCACTTCGATCTTTAGCTGGATATCCCCAAGAATTAAGGGTATGACAAACAAAGGAACGTACCTCTGTGCCATCATCTTTCTTGATTGCAACCATGCTAATTACTTCATCAACAATACCGGGTATTTCACTGGCAGTTTTAGCTCCTTCGCATTGTGGTAGCCATGTTGGACGATTGAAATCATCAAGATATTGTCCAAGAGTACCGACTGTAATGATGTCTTTATTGGGAATATGTTGAAACTGATTAAGCCAAGCCATCATTTCTTGAGCAAGTAAACCATATGCAGCTCTCATATCTTGTTTGCCATTTCTGTCAGAGAAAGCCTCAGGTTGCATTTTTGCCCACAATAAACACAGACGTGATGCTACTGTGATGCTATCAATGAAAATACAACGATATTTAGATAGTTCTGGCAAAAGCTCTTTGTACTTAGCAGATACGTGCTCATAGTGTCTTTGACTATATGCTGAATCAGATTTTAATGCAGGATTTGGACCACCAATTAAGCAGGCAATATCTCGCGCTTCATTCCAAGTACGAATACTGATTGAATCTCCTTGCCAATTCTGAACAGCAAGTAAACCAGCTTCAAAATCAAGACAAAGTGTTGGGTCATCTATAGTCTTCAATAGACTTGTTTTACCTATACCGTAAGGTCCAAAGATGACCATTTTTACACCTATTTGAACTTTTAGCCGTTCATTGCTGTTCATTATTTTCATTTTTACTCCCGATGTACTTGATATATATACAAAGCAATTTTTAAATCTTCTAAAAAGTGCAAAAAAAATTATTTGACCAGCAAGAATTTATTACGCATTTGCTTCAAGATATAGTAGACAGAAGATAAAGGTATTCCTGTAATTTCCGCTACTTCAGTAACAGTGAAGTCATTGAGTAATATGCATAAATTTTTCCAATTTTCAGGTAGTGTCGAAATAATATCTGCCATATCAAAGTACAATGAGACTTCATCTTCAAAATGCTTATAATCAGGTATATTATCATCAAGACCAAACACCATGCTATACTTCATAGATTGATGTTTATGCAATAAATTGCGAGCACGAGAATTAACTAGTCTATCAATAAAAGTGTTAAAACTGCTTCTTGTTTCGTCATAATGACTAAGGTAAGGCCAAATCTGACAAATAAGTTCTTGTTCAATGTCTTCAAGACTTTCATCGGCAAAGCAACTCTTAGATTTAAGTTTTAGAGCATGATACTTAACATACTTGATGATTGTAGGATTTATACCTTTATAAATATTTTTTGATTTCATAAAATGACCTTTATTAATTAAAGGCCTACAGAATGCCAGTTTTTGTATACAAAGAGATAGGATACGTATAAGATTTCTTATGAGTTTAATGGGGTCTAAAAGCTGATCTGAATTTTGTAATTTCCATGATTTCCAGTAAAATTTGAGAATTTGGAAATAAAAGCATGCTTAATATAAGCTATTGAATTTCAATACTTTTTATAATTAAGTATATGGAGAAATTGCATTTCCATTGCCAAAAAATTTGGCAGTTCAGAACGCTTTAAAATCCTCTAAAATGGCCAGCTTTCCGATTTCCGAAAATCTATATATATTATATAATATATGTAAATATATATGCATATATATATAGAATAATATAAAGTAATGGTGAAATGTAATATACTATGAAACTGATAATTTATAGTTAGGTGGAGTAAAAAGTTAAAAAAGAGGAGCTTGGCTTATTTGCATTTCAATAACTTTGATACTAAAGAAATTTTATAATTCTAAGTTTTTTTTGCTTTCCTTTAGAAAAAATGAAATTTGCTTTGTATGTATAACATATCACTTTGTGAGGTAGGTATGAGTTTAGCGAGGAATCTTTCAAATTTTACAATACAGGTTTCAATACTAACACTAGATCTAGGCAAACAAACAGATCTACCTAAAGAAATTTTATAATTCTAAATTTTTTTTGTTTTCCTTTAGAAAAAATGAAACTTGCTTTGTATATATATAACATATAACTCAAATTCTCTTCTTTCAAGTTTTACAATACAGATGTCAATACTAACACTAGATCTAGGCAAACAAACAGGCTGGTCTATTCTTCACAACGGAGTGATTCAAAGTGGTAGTGAAAGTTTTCATGGTAGTCGTTTTAGTGGTGGTGGCATGCACTTCTTAAATTTTCGTAAGTGGTTGAATCAAATGAAGGAAAAATTTCCAAGTATTGAAACCGTTTATTTTGAGGAAGTTAGAAGACACTTAGGAACTGATGCTGCTCATTGCTACGGAGGTTTCTTGGCACATTTGTCTGCTTGGTGTGAAGAGAATCATATTCCCTATCAGAGTTTTCCTGTTAAGACTATAAAACGCTTTATCACAGGCAAAGGCAATGCAAGTAAGAGTGAAGTTATTGAAGCTGTAAAGGAAAAAGGTTTTTTATCCAAAGATGATAATGAGGCAGATGCCCTTGCTTTAATGTTTTACGCTATGAATCTTGGTAAAGATTTTAACATATTAAAAATACCATAGAAAGTGGGTCCTTTCGGCCATAATGGCGGGTTTGGTGGTGCTGACCCCAGGCCTTCTTTAGCGTCAGAGATATTTTGAATATTAACTTTTTAATTATTAAGATATGAATTTAGCAATCCACTACTATCCTGTTGAAAATCTCGTCGAATATAAGCGTAATCCTCGTAAAAATGATGATGTAGTAAATAGAATGTGTGCTTCTATTCGGGAGTTTGGTTTTCGTATACCAATAGTTGCAAAAAGCGATGGCACTGTGGTTGATGGTCATTTAAGACTTAAAGCAGCAAGAAAACTTGGTATGGAGAGTATTCCAGTGGTTTTAAGTGATAATCTAAATGAACCACAAACCAAAGCTTTTCGATTACTGGCAAATCAATCAGCTAATTGGGCAAAGTGGGATGATGATCTTTTAAAGGTAGAAATTCAAGAGCTAGAAGATTTGCAGTTTGACCTTAAAATGACAGGATTTGAATTAGAAAAAGTTCAACATTTCCTTGATGATTTAGATAGTGAAAAAGAAGATCTTTCTGACTTAGTTGTTGATGACAAAAAAGTAGAAATAACAAAACCAGCTGATCTATGGATTTTAGGTGATCATCGAATCTATTGTGGTGATAGCTCTATAGTTGAATCATATAAAGCGCTGTTAGATGATAAAATGGCAGATATTACTGTGTGTGATCCTCCATATAATGTTGATTATGGTAGCAGTCAGGAGAGAGAAGATAAAAAAATATTAAATGATAATCAAGGTGAAAAGTACGAACTTTTTCTCTACGACATCTGTTCCAATATTTTAGCATATACGAAAGGTGCAATTTACATCTGCATATCATCATCAGAGTTTTCAACGTTGCAAAAAGCATTTGAGGAGGCAGGAGGAAAATGGTCAACATTTATCATTTGGGCAAAGAATCATTTTACGCTAGGCAGATCAGATTATCAAAGACAATACGAAGCAATGCTCTATGGATGGAAAAGCGGCAATAAACGTGAGTGGCATGGAGGTAGAAATCAAAGTGACCTGTGGTTTTATGATAAGCCAACACATAATACACTACATCCAACGATGAAGCCAGTAGAGCTAATGGAGAGAGCAATAGTAAACAGCAGCAGATCAGGAGACATAGTACTTGATCCATTTAGCGGTTCTGGTAGCACACTGATTGCATGTGAGAGAACAGGAAGAATTTGCAGGACAATAGAGCTAGATTCAAAATTTGTAGATGTAACCATAAAACGTTGGCAAGTGTATACAGGCAGGGAGGCAATTCTTTCTGGTGCTGGTAAAACTTTTCAAGAGATTCAAGAAGAAAAAAAGGAGCAAAAAAAGTGAAATTAATAACACAAACAGAATGGGCAAGAGAACAAGGATTTTCAAAGCAATATGTCTGTTATTTAGTAAAAAAAGGAATAGTTGAGCTGGAGAATGGACTCATTGACCGAGAACAAGCAAATAGGGCTATAGAAACAATCAGAGATCCAAGTCAACCACTGAGGAGAAAAAACTATTCAGAAAGCGGAGAAAAACTTTCCACGATGTTGCTAAAAACTAGAATAAAAAATGAAATGGAACGTGGTAAACTGCTTGAGGCAAAAGCTAAGGCTGAGATTGGTGAACTTGTAGCAGTAGAAGAAGTAAAAAGTGAAGCATTTAACGTAGCAAGAGTTGTACGTAATAATCTGCTTAATATTCCAAATAGAGTTTCAGCACTACTTGCATCACTGAGTGACACTGAAAAGATTCATATGGCGCTAACCGAAGAGATTACAAACTCATTACAAGAATTATCTAACGCTAAATTTGAATAATGTCTGCTAAGTTAAGTTTAGAATTAATAAAGTGCCTCATTAATCAACCTGGATTAGATGTTAATGTCAGAGGATCAAACGGAAAGACACCACTGCATTATGCAGTAGAAATTAACGAGCTTAGTATGGTTGCACTCTTACTGAACAGGAAAAATATTAATCCACTGATCGCTGATGATGATGGTAAAAGTGCGCTTTCTTGTGCAAGAGAAGAAATATTACAAGCACTAATCAATCATAAATATGGATCAGAGGGAGATAGCTTGCTTCACTTAGCTGCGATGTTGAATGAAGCAAATGCTGTAAGATTTTTACTTAACAAAGGAGTTAATGTTAATGAGCAGAATGCTTTACTACATACACCATTACACTTAGCGGCAGGAGCTGGACATGAAGAAATAGTAGAAATTTTAATTAGAGAAGGAAACGCGGATAAGGATGTTCTTGACGTGAGAAATCATGCAGCAATTCATTATGCAGTAAACAACAAGAAGCTAGAAGTAGTAAAATTACTTTCAAATCTTGGTGCGAATGTCAATATAGCTGGTAGCGGCAGAAATGCAATGAAATTATCTTCTTTGCACGTAGCTATAAGTAGTAGTAATTACGACGAAAGGGACTTATGTTTAGATATTGTAAGATGCTTAATAAATGTTCCTAATGCTGGGGTTAACTTACAAGATTATGAAAATAAAACGCCACTACATTATGCTGAAAGGCTGAAAACAATAGAAGTTTTACTAACGCGAGAAGATATAGACCCTTTAATTAAGGATGATAATGGCAAGACACCATTTTGTTATGCAAAAGAAGCAAATAGATTAGATATAGTAAAGATTTTAGCAAGTAATAGATACGGAGCTGATAAAAACAGTTTGCTTCATTTAGCTGCCAGAAAAGGATATGAAGACCTAATAGACGGTATTCTTGGTGAAGGAGTTGAAATAGATGCTGTAGATGAGAGTGGAAAAACGGGAATTTATGTTGCTGCAAAGCATGGTCACTTTAACGTAGTAAAGTTGTTGCTAAAGAGAGGAGCAGATGCCACGGATGTTTTTCAGTATGCAATAATAACGAACAACGCAAAATTAATAAAATTACTGAGCAAAGAGAAGGAAATAGTGCTATTTGGAAGACAGAAGAACTTTCCAACATTTCATTTATTGAGCAATAAATATTTTGAAGAAAGGAAAATAGCAGACAAAAAAATAAAGAAATATATCAATATCGTCTGTGTTTCTATAACAGTATGTGCAATAGTGATAGTGGGAATTTACCCTAACATTATAGCTGCGGTAATGGTGGGAATAGTTGCGTTCATAGCTGCAATAACAATGAGTAATTTAACTCAGAAGTACATAGAAGAAGCACTTGAAAAGAAAATGTTTATTGAACTTGAAAGTGAGAAAACAAGTAGTCCTAATTTAAGTGATGTGGAAATATCATCTAGTGATGGTGAAGAGCTAGCGATATGATATACGCTACATCATTTTCTGAAGGTTTAAAACCAGACCCGCAGCTTAAAGTATCAGAGTGGGCGAATGAGTATCGAGTTTTAGCGCCAACTGCAGCATCAGAACCAGGGAAATGGAGAACAGAAAGAACTCCTTATTTAAAAGAAATCATGGATTCACTTTCTCCGTCCTCACCAGCAGAAAAAGTAGTATTCATGAAAGGAGCGCAGATTGGAGGAACAGAAGCAGGTAACAATTGGATAGGCTATATCATCGATCAAACACCAGGTCCAATGCTAGTTGTGCAGCCTACAGTTGAAATGGGAAAACGCTGGTCAAAAGGAAGATTTGCGCCGCTTATCGAAAGTACACCATGTTTAAAAAATAAAGTAAAAGATCCAAGGTCAAGAGATTCAGGTAACACTGTACAAAGTAAGGAATTTCCAGGTGGAATAGTAGTAATAACTGGAGCAAACAGCAGTGTAGGACTAAGATCTATGCCAGTAAAATATCTCTTTCTTGATGAAATAGACGCCTATCCAGGAGATTCAGGTGGTGAAGGAGATCCAGTGCTGCTCAGTATTGCTCGAACTAATACATTTGCACGGCGAAAGATTTTTTTAGTATCAACACCAACGATTCATGGAATAAGCAGAATTGAGAAAGAATTTGAAGCAACAGATAAGAGATATTTTTTTGTACCATGTCCGCATTGTAATTACTATCAAGTTCTAAAATGGTCACAAATAAAATGGGAAGATAAAAATCCAAATACAGCACATTATATCTGCACTGAATGTAGCGGCAAAATAGAAAATCATCAGAAGACAGAGATGCTTGATCGTGGAGAATGGAGGCCTACTAATAGAGTAAAAGGTGAGAAAAAAGGATTTCATCTTTCAAGTCTTTATAGTCCAGTTGGCTGGTATAGCTGGACTCAAGCAGTAGAAGATTTTCTCCATGCCAAAGAAAGTGAACAATTACTGAAAGTTTGGATAAATACCACACTTGGAGAAACTTGGGTAGATAAAGGAGAAGTACCTGATTGGAAGCAATTATTTAACAGGAGAGAATTTTTTCAAATTGGCACAGTACCAAAAGGCGAAGTAGTTCTCACAGCAGGAGTTGATGTCCAAAAAGATCGTTTAGAAGTAGAAGTTGTAGCATGGGGAAAAAGCCGTGAAAGTTGGTCAATAGACTACCGAGTATTTGAAGGAGATACAGGAGGTGGAGAAGTATGGGGAAAGCTTTCGGAGCTCCTCAATCATCATTTTATCGGTGAAAATGGGCTTGAATATATGATAAGTATGATGGCAGTAGATGCTGGATATGCAACGCAAGAAGTATACAACTGGGTAAGAGGTCATCAAGGATCTGGAAGAGTAATGGCAGTTAAAGGTGTAAATAAAGCATTAGTACCACTTAGCAGCCCAAGTAGAGTAGATATAACAGTTGGTGGGCAAAAGCTGAAAAGAGGAATAAAGCTCTGGCCAGTGGGAGTATCGATATTAAAATCAGAGCTTTTTCAGCTACTTAATATTTTAAAAGAAGGTGAAGAAGCTCCAGCAGGATACTGTCATTTTCCTGAGTATGCACCTGAGTATTTTAAGCAGCTAACGGCAGAGCAATTAGTCAGCAAAGTAGTAAAAGGATACACCAAACAAGAGTGGCAAAAGGTAAGAGAAAGAAATGAAGTACTAGATTGCCGGATTTATGCAAGAGCAGCATCTATTGCGCTTGGAATCGATCGTTGGCCAGAGAGTAAATGGGAAAATTTAGCAGATAAAAAAGCTAAAAGGGTAAAAAAAGTAAGAAGAAGTCAATGGTTGAATGAGAAGTAAAATGTACAATCAAGAATATTTAATTCAAGTCGAAGAAGCGATAAAAAAACTGCAAAGCGGAGAGCGAGTAGTATCAATTGCATATGGTGACCATGTGGTGAGATATGCAGAAGTGGATATAAATGATTTACTAAACTTAAGACAACGAATTAAAGCTGAGCTAAAGATTGCTGGAGTGGAGCCAAAGAGGAAAATTATTTTTTCAACGAGTAAAGGAATTTTATAAATGCTACTAAAAACCTTCAAACAATTATTCAACAAGCCAAAAATCAAAAGTTCTGCATGGGATGCGTCAGGCTCAGGAAGAAGAGTGATGTATTGGCAAGGAGAAACAGGAAGCATAAATAATTTACTTTCTCA
>JAODAC010024586.1:0-17222 GCA_027575185.1 Mimaenictus wilsoni
AAATCTAGGTGGCTGCGTTGACAAAATGCAGCTGGCGGTGAAAAACAAAACTTGTTGTTCTGTGTTGTCATGGATGTTATGGATATCATGGATTGGCGCGAACAAACGGTTTGTGGATATGAAATGATATCAATATTGCAGTAAACTCTTTGAAAATGATTTATTTAGCCACAAATGTGTGTTGTGTTGTATGAACATGGGACACCTCGGAATTGAGGCGCTCTATAATTTCCAATTTATATTCTAATCATCCAAATTGTTACGCGCTTGCTGGTCATTAAGCATGAACATCACAATTTCATATTCATTTGCTTGATTGCAGGACCGTATTCCGTCCTCTCCCTGCTGACAAACTAGGATTAAACAAGAGTGTTTGGGACTATTCACAATACGCAACTGTGTTGGAATTACTTGCACCAGTGGCATTTTCGCCTCGCAATTCATTATTGAAACGTAAAGCCCTTGTGCCGGAACTGTCTGGTTGTAATTCAGTTACACGCTTTGCACACCCATCTCTCTAGGACATCACGTCTAATTGTCGTGATGCGGTCATATTGTGCAACATATTTCAAATGTTCAAATGTTTTTACCCCTAAATACATCCGGCAATAATGTTTATTTGCATTAATTTACTCTGTAAAGCAGGGGTACTCAAGTTTGTCTCTCACATACTTTAATGAAGCTTCTGTTGTGATGCTTACATTATTAATTATTAGGATTATTTTCAGGATTACATAGAAACATGTCATTTTAAGTAGTAGACTTTATGATTAAAACGTTAATCGTTGAGATAGCTTCTAGTAACAACATGTTGAAGAGGGATGTTAAAATGTTGGCAACTACTGGTTTATGGGATAATGTGTAATAAATAGTGCAATGTCGTAATTCATGCTGGCGTAGTAATTGATATGCTGCAAGTTTTATATGGAACAATGGGGATTATCTTAACGAGTTATTTCAGTGGATATCTCTAGAGGACAATTTGAAAAATGGTGGTTTCGAACAAAATTTAAAAGGCTTAAATTGGAAGCCTTGACAACTTTGGAATGGCAAAATCCTCTGGACGACGATCGGTGATCTTTAGATATGAGTATATAAGTCTAGATATGATCCCCCTGTGATATTTGAAGTTCAGGTTCAACTCTGGCCATATGTTTATAGTTTGACAGAGTCCCTGGTCCTCTCAGGGAATACTAAGAGATATGGTGGGCGATTGGTTACCTCTAGATATTATTTTAATTCCAGCATTCTAGCCTAGGCATTCATAGTGATTTCCCTTTGATCTTTCAGGTTGAGGATCAACACGTTTAGAGTTTAGCAGGCTTCATATTCCTCACTGGGATGATTTTTAAAAGTGCCAGATTCGTAAAAATGCCTTTATGTCAAACAAAGCCATCTCATCAGAATCCATGATACACATTTTGTCAAGGCGGATGCCGATCTTCATTGTGAAAAGACGTACATATAACAAATTAAGTCCAGTAGAAGTTGTATAGGAATTGACTGTACGACTATTTCTTCCATAGCTAGAAGTATGTCGCATCAAGTACTTTTGTAAACAACTGGAATTCGATTCGGTCTTCATCTCTTCTATCGAATCCTCCATAGACGAGAGGTCTATACACTGAATAGGTGTTTCCAACCCACGCGGATCAGTTGCACCAGCTTGATTCTATCGCGTCTGAGTGACCTCATTCTGTAAGGTCCATGGGGCGGTGGTGGAATGGCGATGGAAGCGGTCGAGTTGTTTCCATTCCCGTTTGCCCGGCTCGACGCACTCGAGCGGAGCGCATAAAAGAAGTCCGTGGCCATTGTACGCCCGACGGTACAGAATGCACGAGCATCATCGCCGTTGGCGTTGCGCACAGCTTCCCAATAAACACCTGCCCCGCATTCGTGACACGTCTAATCCAATTATAATGAAACTCGTCGCAGTGCGCGTTCGGCGCAAAACGGGCCCGCGGAGACGTAAAATAAATGAAACAAGCCGAACGCAATAATACGCCAAACAGCGCAAATAAATGTCAGTTCGTGTCATATCGTGGTGCAAGCGCCCTCTCTGGCCTTCCGGCGATAGATACGGGTTCATAAACATCGCATTACATCTATTTCATCCTCGTTTCGAGCAAACTAAAGATTAAGGGATTTATTATTTACTTAGTTTCAGATTATGCTGGAATCTTCTCAAATCATTATCTGATCTGATTTTTGCTATTTAAACCAAAAGGAAAAAATGAGAAGAACAAGAAAACTGTTGTCTTTGTATTATTTTTATATTCAGGTGGTTTTCTTTAATTAAATTGTTAGTTCAATGATTATTGGAGCTTCACAGGAACAACATTTTTAAAGGCAAACGTTAAAGGAGATCAATGAAGGCAGTCATGACTAGAGTAGGGGATTCTGGCTAGGCATGACCCTTGACATCATAATTTCGGGTTACTCGGTTTTCCGAAATCGACGCAAGAACGCGCGCCACTATTGCTTGATTCTGTTCCCAAACCGAAATCGAGGCGAGTCGCCCCGCTCTTGCTTGATTCTGTTTTCAAACCGAAATCGAGGCGACTGCGCGAGAACGTGTTGATACTTGTCACTAAAACAACAGCGATTAATTGCTCCCGCGATTGCACGTATCAGCTCGTGTTTTAACATGTTTATTTGTAGTACTAGCGAAAGAAGCCTCTTCTCTCAATCTTTCCTCACATTGATCAGTGATTGTATTTCATGCATAATTGGAAAATGAGAATAGCCATTTTCTGTGATAATACTGGTAATTGAATTTATCTTTTTCCCAATTTTTGTTTCGATTTTTTGTTTTTATTTATATACATTTTAATAGCTAATGAAAATAAAATAACTTTCATGCGTATAGTCTTATATATTACACTAGGTGGCGCTGTAAACGAGTTTCTGTTCGGATTGTAAACTCTGGCTTTCACAGACAAAACCGTAACAGAATAAACTCGCAGATTTACAAGACCCGGAAACGCGGAGGCTCGGGTTTCCCTATTCTTTTGACAAGTCTAATTCTGGCGGAGGATCTGCTACTATTGCATATGATATTAAGTCTAACTTAGGTTTTCATTGTGGTCCCTTGTGACCTTCAGAAATCAGAATCAACTTTGTCCACAGGTTTAGAGCTTGTTCAAAGTTCTCTCTAGGACGAATATTGACAGGTCCCGACTCGTAAAAAGGCCGGTTTCACCCTGTGCAAACAAGGATACCTCTTTAGAATCCATGATACTCATTTTCACAAGGAACAGCTTTACTGGTCCTCCTTGTGAGTTATTCTATTAGTTTCTAATGTAGTCTAGGGACGCCTGTTAGAATATCTGATACTAGTGGATATCATTCCAAGTCTTACATTTATGCATTTATTAGATTTATTATTTACTTAGGTTCGGATTATGTTGGAATCTTTTCAAATCATTTTATGATCCGATTTTCGTTATTTAAACTGGAAAGGAAAAAAGGAAAGAACAAGAAAACTATTATTTTGAATTTTTCATATTCAGAAAATTTGATTTCGTTAAAATGTTCATACAATAGGTTAGTAATGTATAAATTTTTAATTAAAATACTAAACTTGAAAAAAGTAATTTGTAACATGATCCATTATATAACTAAACGTTCGTTGGCTAGAACCGATCAGTAATCCTTTTGATAATCTTGCCGAGTTCGAAACGTGACGAAAAAAATGCCTTAATTACTTTTCGTAATTAATTTTGCGCGCCCGCAAATGCCGACGCTCATGCTGTTTGTGACTGGAATACGGAAGAACGACTGCGTGCAAAAAGTTGCGCCGGGGTGAAGAAAAGACAATTACGTCTCGTGGATCAAGTTATCGACGATTGGCGCCGAGTGGCGCAGCTATTTTTATTAAATTCTTATTTCCAATGCGCTTTTTGCGGGCATGCAAAGCCGAATTAAATTGAGGTCGGCGCACTAAGTTATTTTACGCGCGCCACTAACAAAATTACCCATCGCCAGCCGCCAACCCTTTGCACGAACCGCCCACACGCGCTCGGAATTTTGTGATATTGGCCTTTCGAGAGGGGCACTAAGGAACTTCGGGTTTGTCTGGCCAAGCGCGCAATTAAAACGCAATTTAGAGTTAGTGCACTTTAACGATGCCTGCCAAACACGGCCGTCATTTGTCCACGTCATCGCGAATTTATAACCTATATTTTCCTCTGTCCCGCAGAGTCCAAGAGACCCCACTGAATCCCACAGATATATGGGCGAAATGCAGACATCTTTAATTGTTGTTTTTAGTACTGTCACTATATTATGTTGATGTTATTTTCGTTTTATCTAGTTTTATCTGTCTATTTTCAAAGGAAGAGAGATGAAGCTATAAATGCTATGAAAATTGGCTGAAAATAGGAACACAGTACTGAATTGCCAACATTTTACAGTCTTATGAGACCTATATTATTTTTTAATCATTTAATGTTCAAATCCGTGAGTTTGAGCCTGTATCCTCGCCTTGTAAATAAGAAAATCAGATTTCCTATAATTTTGTCTATCCCACAGATTCCTAGAGAATCCAACAAAATCCCACAGATATATGAGCAAACTGAACACATGTGTAATTGTTGTTTTTACTACTGGAATTTTATTATGTTGATGCTTCTGTTTCATCTGCTTTTATCGCATTTGAGTTGATTCAAATAACCTAGTTTTTAATCAAATGTGGTCGTATGAGTGTAAATTTCACTATCGGCTCATAGTGTCATCGCGCCGCACAAGCACAGATTAGATTCGAAGTATAGCCATGCAATATCCCATTGTATTTAGGGAACGCACAGAATCACATTACGTTAATTTGAAACTAAATCAAATGGTCGCATACAGGGGGTAAGAGCATGGGAGATATGGTCACGGGGAGCTGGGCCATGGTTTAGTTTGGGAGATTTTTAGTTCATTGTATAAACCTACCACGAATCTGTTTTTTCGATTGAACGCACGTATAGCCGAACTACTATTAACTGACGCGTATCTTAACGACCCTTTTGAACGACGCTACGTGTTTGCCTAACTGGGATTTGAGTTCGACAAAATGGTGCACAAAATACAGTTAAACCCCTTCCGTTTACACGGGTCTGGGCTTAAACGAAACTTACAATTAAAGGGATTGATATTTAATCCCAATATCAATGCTGGATCAATATATTTTATAAATATATTCAACTATTGTCATTTGTTCGTAAGAGGAAAAAAATTGAAATAAATTACTGAGCAACATGTTTCAGTTTAAGACCAATTTAATTTTTTTATCATTTAATATTCAAATCGGTGAGATTGAGTCCGTTTCGTCCCTGGTTAGATTAAACATTTACATTCTTCAATTGTAGACGTAAAGGATCTACAATCGTGTACAAAATTTTCTGTTGAAAACGCATATCGTCGTGTGGCCAGTCCATAACAAAATTCCTCACCATCTGCGAATAAAAGGTCAGTGCGTGAATACATATAAAACCTAAACGGACCGAGAGAAACCGGAAGAAGGGGCAGTAAACACGATTACCTTAGCAATAAAAATCTCCAGCTGCAGATTCGCAATACGCTGACCGACACACGATCGCGCCCCGAAGCCGAAGGGTCGTGTCACAAACGGATTTACATTCTTCGCCTTCATCTCCGGACACACGTTATCGTCACGCAACCATCTGTCCGGTATGTACTCCTGCGGGCGTGGAAAGTGCTCCGGTTGCGCGGAGAGATACAAATGCGGACAGTTCACCTCGGTGCCGGCCGGAATGCGATACCCACTGAAGAGCAGGTCCTTGCTGGTCCAGCGAGCTGTAACGTGAGAAACGGGCGCGATCCGCATGGATTCCTTGATACACGCGCGCAGATATTTCGCCTCGTCGAGGAGCGCCGGCGTGAGTGTGGCGTTTTTGCGCGGTATCAGACGCAGCAGCTCGTCGCGAAGTTTACGCTGCACGTGCGGATTCCGCGCGAGGAAGTACAGAGTGGAACCGCAAACGACGGAGGTCTGCAAAGAGCAACGAACAAGGCAAAGGTTAACTACGTGATAGGTGAGTCAATTTCAGTGCTTCTCAATGAGTGGTACATTTATCCTGGAACAGAATTTCCTGTAGTAAAAGTAGGATAGGGTGGAGAATAGTAGGAGTGGGAGAAGAATAGTTTGAGAGGTTGGAGAATAGAAGGAGAGAGAGGTGAGTATTAGGAGACTTGAAGGAGTGAAAAGTGGGAAGGAGAGGAAGAAGAAGAAGGATTTTACTTCTGGTAAGGGATATTTAACGTTATAAGACTAGAGGAGGGAACACTCATTGCAGAAAACTCTGTCTTCGAGGATAGGAGTCAAGCCAGAGGCATATACAAAGAGTCAGAGTCTACGGGATAGCCCTGGATACAAACTGTTATAAATTTAGGTCTACTCGGAGCAATATAGTCTTTCAGTAGATTGGGAACAGTCAGAATACTCAACTGACAGGAACAGTGGTTCCTTCGAAATTGTAAGATAAATACTTTGAGTAAATTCCAAGAAATCATAGGGAAGGTGTACTAACTAAGATGAAAAGTTTGAGAAACACTGGTCGCCCTAATTGCTAACTTTCCACGTACAGTCTCAACACCGGCGATAATCATGTCTAACGTCATAACCATCGCAACTCTGCGGTCTTTCTCCACAAACTTCTCAAAGATAGATTTCTCACTCTCCGGCTTGTCTTTGTAATTGGCGTCCTCCGCCATTTTACCCTCCGCTTCCTGAAACAACTCTAAAATCCAACTGAAGTTTATTTAGACATCGTTCCTTTTGCCTTTACGCAACTTACTCGGTGAAGAAATCATGATTGGCAATATATCTTTTCCAGAGGCGTGTATTTAGTTTTCGGTGAATTCTACCGGTGCGTAGTATGTCGACGGGCAGCGTCAGTAAAAACATGTCCAAGATGTGGACGATTGCATCTAGGGCATGCTGACTCGGGTTCGGCGAGAAACAATTCAGGCGCTTGTTGAGCGCCATCGCCGTTACCGACTCAAACACGAACTTGTTCACTTCGTCCAGGAAATTGCCGGGCATCATTCCAGACGGATCCCGGCTCTTTAGACCCCCCACATAGTCGACAAATTCATCGGTAATGTTGTTGACCGTGTGGGAGTAGTGATGTAGACTACGTGGCTGCATTAAAACAGAGTTAGCAACAGTGCGCGATTTCAGCCATTGTTGTCCTTGTCCACTCATAAGACCCTGATGATCACCAAAAACATCATGTCTCATGACGTGTCTGTAATAGAACATCGACTCAAAACCGTAGCGAATGGGATGTGGACCCTCATTTCGGAAAAGGGTCTCAATATCTCTAACATTATACAAGTTTAGTATGCTCCAACCGGGAGTGAGGTTACGGATCATCACAATGTCGCCATATTTCTGATGCATTCTAAAATATAACGTCAATCAGTAATACCGGATTACAACCTATGGAGGGTTGTTCTAACTCGTGGTTGAATTTATTTACATCCATGTTGATCAATCGCCAGGCGTTGCCAATGATTGGTAGCGATCTCGGCCCGGGGATTTCCTCGAAGGGTTTGGCATTCTCCCAATTGACTACTTTGTCATTTGTTTTTTCCACCGACAACGCTGCAGTTGTCACATTTCGATGTCCAACAAACTGTCTACTCCTACAAAATCGAAAAGCACTTAACCGATACATGATTTATTCCATACTGCAAAAACTAGACTTGCTAAGAGAAAAAATATATGCAATAACTCTTTAATCAATGGCCTCATTAAATCTACGCCTTTGTCGCTGTGATAAGAATTTAATTTTAAACCAATGTTGCTGACTGTGTTGCCGGAGCGTGGAATTTCTTTAAAGAAATGGAATTAATTGAATTCAAACGACATTTTTACGACGCGCTTTTCGCTGCAATTTAATTTACCGAATCAGGCGGCTGTCATTTCGAACGGATTCTGGAATTTTCTTCTCGGTTTCGGGTGTTCCCATCCGAGTCAAAGGAAGACATTCGAATGCAAATCATATAGGACTTGGGGGGTCGTAAACGCGCGCTTTATTACACAACAAATTGCACCAAATTCGGGAGGGGTCCAAAATGCAGGAAAAAAAAGGAACGCATCGCAATGCGAAACGCGGGATTGGACTAATATAATCTCTTAAATTTGGCGGATAGAGACGAATAAAATGGAGACAACTTGGCGAAAAGGAGGGACAGTATTTGCACTAAGGCAACACCAAACAAGAGAAGAAAATTAGGCGTAGGCGAAGTTCGTAAACAAGCGAACAATCACAATCACAGAGAGGTTCATTTTATTATTTCGGCATAAAAGTACGTCTTGGGGGAATATTATAGAAATTTATTACAAAGATTAATTTATGAAGTAGTGTTATTACGTTTATTCAGAGGAAATTATAGAGTGTATTGTTTATTGGGTTGCCTATTTCTGATAAGGTTCGACAGTAGCGGAAAGTTGTAATTTCTTAAGTAAACGAACCATTCCAATCTCGGTTAAGGTTGAATCACTTCATGATTTCCCCATAAAATACTACCTATCATAAGAAAATATTATAGGAATTGATTACAAATATTTTTCCAGTATATATTGGCGGAAATTGCAGCGCCACGCAGAGTCATCAAATATTCGTCGTTCTCTAAGACATCAAATATGATGACATGCCGACGAATGCGTTGGTGAGTGTTGATATTTGCCGAACCCGTTAGAAGACGGCGGACAAATATTCGCTCATGCAACGATAACCTGCAGCCGCCACCAGTTGCCTGGATTATTGTCCGGTTTCGGTACACGTGGCTGCGCGGAAGCCGGGGTCGGTTAAACGGTTAGCACCCGTGCCCAACTTGGGGCTACGGCACAATTCATGCGCAATGTTTACGTCGCTCAAACAGCAAATATTGGGTCGTCATAGCCTCCTATCACAAGCGGGTAAATTTAATCTGACCTCTGTGCGAATACCGTGACTCCCCACCACTAGCAAAACCGTAAAAAGATGTGATATAAAAGATAATGGCACGAGCGACGCCGACGGTTGTTAATAATCTTCGGCGCACACATGTTGGCATTGATCCACGTCATCAATTCCTTTCTTGCCTTCGTACATTCCGATAAAATTGATCCCCGGAATGATTTCCAGCTTGATAATTTATGGGTGTAATTCGTTTTAATAGGACACACTTGGTAGAACTCAAGTTGAAACAAAAAAATAATGAAAAAGAACAAATTATTAATAGTGTATACATACTTGAACTTTTTTATCATTTTTAATTACATTAAAAAGAATTGAATAGAGCTAATGACCATAGTAGTTGATGCTCGGTAAATTCAAACAAAAAAAAAACATCATTACGTATCCTCACTTTGATATACCTCCAGAGGAGTTCCTGGAGGGGCGGCATGCCGAGGTGAAACGCGAATTGTTGCTGGCACACCGAGGTTGGCATTCGCCTATTTTGATTCGAAAAACATGACTCTTAAAAAATTAAAAAAATGTCCTTAAAAATATTCCAACTCGCTCCTCAGACTCCCAGAATGATTTCCCACTTGACAATTTATAGATGTAATTCCTCTTAATACGACAGAGCCGATTGCATGCAAGTTGAATTGTGAACGGTGCGGAAACCAGCAAGTAATGGAAATGAAACTAGTTCTAGTTTTTGCGGTTGCCCCGCTTCCGGGGTGCAGGCTGTTGGTCTTTTTGTCGCCAGCACGCTTTGCGGGATCATGTCGGGGATACTTTGCAACCGCGAAACATGACGCTAGTTGGTCGTTACGTTTTAGTGGCGGCGGCACTTAACGCTGGAATTGTTTCGTTAATTGCTTTCGCAAAGTGGACGCCGACTGGTGCACCCCATTGGCGAAACGGTGGCGCAAACACTTGCGGCCAAATGATTTCTGCCCCAACTGGCTCTGAAAGCATCTTAAGAAAACCTGACTTTCGCTTTCTTTCGCCACACGTTATTACCGACAGCTTGCAGCGATAAACGTAATGAATACACGTTTTTGCGATTTGCTTGTTTTGATTTTGTTGCGCTACGATCCCAGGGTGGTGCTAGGTAGTTCAAGGAGGATTAGTTTGCAAAGACTAGCCCGCAAAGTTGCGCTTCACACTTGTAGGTTATTTGCACGTGCGATGTGAGATAATTTATAGTTGGACCAAACGCCCGTCTCCTACGAATCTAAACATAGATCATTAGAAAGTTTTAATAGGTGGATGCAGGGGTGTACGAACTCTAGCACCAACGGCATCGCGTCTTAATAATCTGTATTTTGCACATCCAGTAACATCACGTTGCTTTCAGCAGCGTGCTTCAGGAGATGCTGATCGGGTTACGCAATGCAGAAATGTTCCACCAACTTAAATATTGTCGCTTGTAAATCGGTATAATCTTGGGAACTTCTCAGAAATTCTATTTAACATAAACTCAATAATCTCTTACTTCAAAACTAATTAAAATGATGTGATGTATTAAGCCAATCGAAAACCTAACCTAACCTATTGAATTATAAGGAATAAAAATATGTATTTCAAGAAGTTTCATCAGTTAATTAACACTATTCCTCACGAGAAGAATATCATTGAATATCAGATTGGCCATTATTGCTTCAGATGCGAATAATGGTTGATAGATTTTTGTAGCTTAGCAAAAAACTCAATTGTCTAATATTTATAACCTCTTATCATACTTTTATCTCTCCCTACATGTCTATATATCTCCATGGTGGTCTCTGTATATCTGTTATAATTAAAATTACATTTTAAGTTATAATTTGAAGAACAAAATTTGACGCATTATCGATCAATAATTTCGTATTTCACTGACTAATTTTAACTCAATACCGCTTCATAAAACCGTCTAATATATCACAAGCGCGTATCCCAGTAGCCGCAGAAGTGAATAAAGAAGCGACCATGAATAAATCCCGTTAACCCGATGGTCCCCCGAAAATCACGATGATGAATAACCATAATTTATTCTTTGCGGTGTGCGCTCAGCATCGCGTAATTCGCATAAAATCACCTATAAATCACATAAGTATACGCAAATTCATCACGAAGCTTTCTACGCTCCGAACAAGGTGTTCAGCGTCTTCAATACCGCCAGTTTCCTAACGTTTTAGGTGCATTTACTTAAAAGGCAGGTAGGAGACCGGAAGAGAGTGATTTTGTTTTAAACTTTTAAAAGCATTCGTATTTTGAGTGTTTTTTTTATGCCAGTTTACATATTAATCTGCGCTGAGATTTCTTTAGGAACCGCCACAATACAGTCGAAAAAGTAAAAATATTTTAATCTCTTTTCCTGCATATATTTCACTGTTTTCCTTTTTCAGTTTATTGTAACAATTCAATTTTATTCATACTCAGGGGATATTTTTGATACACACAGAATTTGACACTTTAGAGTCATTATTATAACAAATACGGCATAAAATGACTTATAATCTAGGCAGCCCAAGATATATCAACATTTAAGGTTTTAACCATCTTAATTTCTTTGATTTCTGACCCAATTTCATACCCTTTTAGGTGTACATACCTAAAATGAAGATAGGAAACGAAAATAGAGAGCTTCTGTTTTAAATTTTTAAAAGCATTCGCATTTAAGGTGTTTTTACACCATTTTCCATATTAATCCAACACATTTATCAGTCGATGGTGATATAAAATCAATTGAATTCCCAAATGCTTCGGCCATTTCGTTTTTATCACTCCTGTCGAACGCCGGCTTACGGCTTCATAAATATTTACTTAATAAACTCGTCGATTCTTCGTCGAAATCAACACAAAACACACATTACGCCGGGGCGGGACAATATAATGCGGGCGAGTTATCTACGAAGTTATTCCTCGGCCATTCGCTGTGCGTCTCTATCGCTTCGCCAGACCGTCGGCGCTGTGATAATAAAGTTATCATTTCTTTTTTGGCTCTTAACTCACCGCAGCCAGCGCTGGCATAAATCACCCGGCGTTATTACATCGCCGGGACTTTCTCGGACTGTCAAAGACATTTAACGTAATGCGAACGTACAGCAACTGCACTGGACGTACTTTTGGGATACCAGATTTCTCACAGCGGAGACGCTTTGAAGTGAGGTTTAGAACTCTTGAGGTTCGACGCCAAGTTTCCCCTCTGTTAGTTTTAGTTCTTGCTGTTTACAATCTTGCCATTAAACTAAAATACGCGCAGTAATTAATTATTTCCTTTAAATCTTCCTTCAACATCTATCCTTTTCTAGTTTTTGCTTGTTGGTCAGACTGTTGTACTTGTTTTGCAAATGTCCCTGGTATTCATAGTCTATAGTCACTTTTTTTTAAAGTTAGAAAAGAAAATTATACTGTTGCTAAACCAATTAATTAATCGATTCTTGTATTCCTTTATTGGTATTTGACACATTTGTAAACAATATCCATTACTGTCTCTTAAATGAATCCAGCCTACTTGCATTATAGAGGAGGACAGGAATTGGAATTACATAGGCATACTACACCGACGCCGTATTATTGCTAATCTGTAGTATAGTGCCCATTGGCATCAGCTTACCAGCAGTATGGTCCACATATTAATTCCTCGCAAATAAAACCAAACACGGACGCATGATGCGTAGAAGGTAAACCAAATGGGGTATCACCACGAGAGGTAGGTGGACCCGCAGACTGATTCTAAACATAAGTGTCTGGGTAGAACACCGATATGTTGAAACTTAAGAACTTAAGTCCTGATCAGTCACGCTTGCTTCGAGGAATATCTCTATCAAATCGACAAACAAGCATATATTGCGGTGAGTCTGATTCAACAGAGCACACCTTCTTTGTATGCAGAGAATGGTCCTACTATAGGAGCATAGCTGTAAAACAGCTAAACGCACAACAATTAACACGGTAGTCTTTTTAGTTAAATGCAAGGACACGTAGCGCATAATGAACTACTTCATAAGGAGCCTCACTGAAAAGATGGGAGAGGAAGAAATAGAGGAAAACACCACACGAGCACCCTTGATATCACGGGACGGGTAATAAAGAGTCTTAATTTATTATAAATATTGTCATAATTCCGTTTTATTTGTACTTTGTAAGAGTAATTCATTGTTAGAGCTCACAGCTCTAAATGTGGTCATTATATGACACGCTGAATACTTATGAATCTTATGAATTCTTATGAATACTTATGAATACTTATGAATACTTATGAATACTTATGAATTACTTATGTGATCAACATACTTAATTCCTTTGATTTCTGAATCATTTACACTATTAGATTGTTACTTTTACTACTTTTCTTACTTAACTGTATTTATCTTACCTGAGAAAGTGTAAAGGAGATTTCAGTAATTAAGATACTTAAAATACTTTACTTTTATAAAGACTTTTCACAGCGATATGACTCTGTTCACGGGACCAACTAATAAATTTTCCTGTAAATTAGTCCCTCACTCACTTAACTTATAACAATTAACACTATTTGCTTGTTGGTAAATTAGTAAAACTTCCCATTGAAAACTGTAGGTATCCTTGCAAGCTAAAACTGTGCAACTTCTCAGAGGAAGTGCAAATATTATGATAATGTAGGAGATCCATATTAAAGTTGCAGAGAATCTTTGACTTCCGTTTGGTGGCAAGCTACTTCGCGAGTTGAATGATGGCCCAGTTAAATTGCATCAAATTGCGTTGCATGAAATTGCATTATACGTGGAGTGTGGTACGGTTAAGCAAGGAGGTGGGCCTTGCCATAAGTTTGCGTACTAATGTCGTTTCGCCGCTTGCAAATTAGCGGGGCAAAGACGTTTCATTTTCGTGTTGTATAAAGTGGAAACTTGAACTTTATTTCTGTAATTTAACAATTTAACTTCACAAATTCGTAGGTAAATAGGCTTTTATGGAGGAAATGTATGAGACAAGATAATAGATAATCAGTTATACCTTTTTATTAAACAATTTTAAAGTTATTTTACAATAAAATATAGTAATAAATTACCAGGGACTATTAAATTATATTGAGGAAACTATAAAAAATATAAACTCAATATCGAAACTAAATATAATTAAAATTGAACATATTCCTAATTATTAAACTTTTATAATTATATCTCCAGGACGTAATTAAATTTGTATCCTGCACCAAACAGGAACACAAATTAAAAATTGATTAATCTGATGTTAATTTTTAAAAAAGGTATATTCCTATTAACGTAAATTGGAACAATTATGAAATTTTCATTAGTGTTACTTAAAAATATGTATATATTTATGTATTTTCAGCATATATTCTCCGCCGTTGGTCGTAGATGTTCGTTCACGCGTTCGTAGTCGGAGACACGGTCGGAGGTGGTTGATGCCGCCGACAGAGGCTATGGAGGCGGCAGTTGTACGTTAGCCGGCGTGCCAGTTGCGTTCCTGCGCAAATTCCAGCACGCGAATTCCGCGATTGACGCAAGTTTGCAGCACGTTTTAAAAACATTCGGTAGTTATTTAAGCAATCTTAATTATTTACTAACATTCTTCGGATATTCTTTGGCAATTTTCTGAAGTTTTTAAAAACATTTGTCGATGTGAAATTTTTTAAATGTGATTTGTGGTTTGAAAAGTTTTAATTGGTATGGATTAGACATCTCTACTAATAATTTATAAGGTATATTTTCTGACTCATGAAATAATAATAAATTAATATTGCCTCCTGAAAAACTAATCATAATGATTCAATGAAGACACTTTTATGGACCGAACTTCACTTACCCGAGCAACAAACGAGCTTTAAATAATCTTAATCAATACCTAAACTATACAATTAAACAAAAATAAATTTACAACATTTATTCGAAAATCGAGTAAATCCCCTTTGTACGAATACGGAAAATATGAAAATTATTATTAAATATTAATTGATATATGTTTCATTAGCAATAACAGAAAATGTTTTAAAGTATAAACTTTTTAAAGTATATAATAATAAAAAATAATTGCATAATTATAATTCGATCTTTAGTTATGAATTTACAAGTAATTTATTTACTAAAATCAACTCGCTAAAATACAAAATGTTCAGAAGGATTAGCTATTATTAAAATTATTTATAATTAGTAGCAGTGAGCAGTAAATATAAGTTCAGATTTATTAACTTCATGTAATATAATAGTGGAAATGAAAATCATACCGAGGCTATTAAACCAATTCAAATGAGGTTAATACGTTAAATATTTGCAATCAATAGATAAACTACTCAAAAATATTTCTTAAAAAATTCAAGTCAATAGTTGTATTATTTATAAAGTTATAGCTCATATGGTAGACTTGTGGTAGACAGTAGTCTTATGTTTACCCAATAGTTTTTTTTCACGATTTTATGTGTACGATTGCAAAAATTCTCATTTTATATTCATCAGGGCATTTTATAGAAAATAAAATTTTCTAGAATATGACGTTAATTTTTTTTTGAAAATAGTATATATTAACTTTGTTTTCTTCTCTTATGTTGACTTTATATGAGAAAATGCTCTATAAATTTAAAACTGCGTAAAATAATGTAATTTTAACTTTTTTTATTGAAAATGCTTCACGTTATATTCACGCTAGCTTTACAGACATTGCACAAAAGTTCTGACTTTTCCTTTTCGATCAAATTTTAAAATGTTAGAGTGTATAGAACTGAACAACTAAAAAACGGAGGTGATATAACTTTTAACTTAAATGTCTTGTTTTAATGTAAATAATTATGGATTTCTAAGTATCCAACGTTATAACTCTTCGCAATAAATAGTATTATTATTATCTGATAAATGTTAATTACAAATCCAGTAAATGGGTTAGAACTATTAACTTCATATAAAATCATAATGGAAATGAAAATCTTACCGAATCTATCAAATCCATTCAGACGCCCCTAATTTTGGTCACAAAATACTATATAATAGGTAAATAACATGAAATTGAAACGTCCTCATGATTTATGATAGTAACGTATAATTTTATTGGTACACCCAACACGCCAACGACAATGAAAGATGAATATTTAATGACTGCGTCGGGATTATCATCTAAACAGGTTTGCAATCGCAAATGTATACAAATACTAGTATAACTAATCCAATTAGCATTTTAAAGTATTCCTATGAACATTTTATGATAATAATATAGTCCATTAAGTATGTTTAGTATTTACTACATGGATTTAATTCGAAATAATCAACTAAACATGTTTTTAATCAAAAATAATGGAAATGTCATTGAGTGAAGGCGTCGCCGTCGGGCAGTTAAAACAAATACCCGCGAATCACAGTAATTACCATTACGTATTAATTATAAAATTTCACTACAAAGAGATCGGCGATTGCCGCAAGAGTCGGAAGTCTTGCGAAAACATTTAATTGGTTTGCTCGCTTGTAATTAAGCGCGTCGATTAAAAGCGAGCGCTAGCTGGCTGCCTGCTGGCTGGGCGCGTAGGCGTTGTGTGCGCGCTGTTATCGTGGTCGCAAACACAAAACACTGAGGACGCAATTAAGTGTACCTAATTAACGAGCTGGGACGATCAGCAGACATAATCGCGCTGCAGCGCCGGGGCCGAAAATCGCGTAAAGGCGCCGGAAGCCGGAATTAATAACGCATTAATTTCGGGCAGCCAACGCATTCAACGTGTACCTCTCTCTTCGTCTATCGGCGACGACGCGTTCCGTCGGCAATCAATAATCGAACGTTAATGAGCTTTTCTGTACGCCCACCGAATAAGGACACAAACTGAATTAAAGTTGATGCTATTTAAATGAAGTATCAAATGACACATCAACATAATTAATATGGATAGGCGGTCATAAAATAAATGACGTTGTAGATGGCAGGAACGAAGTTAATTAGGAATAATTCGAAAGGCTAACCTATTTATTCGGCTAGTTATTATTAATTTCAAACGCTGAATGCATTATCCGATAATGCCGAATCGAAAGTATCGAAATGGCTCCTATGGCAACATCTACTAGCAGCAGTTCAAATTATTTACGTCTATTGAGATGCAGAAGCTGCAGAAATTGTCCACTGATAAAAGTGTCGATATATAAGGTATCGATATTTTCGATACCTATCCGTGAATTAATTAAACGCAATGATTTTAAATAAAGAATCAAATGGCACTGGAGCATAATTAATATGAATACCTATAAAATCATAAAATAAATAGCGATGCAATGGGGAAGCAAAGATAATTCGACGTGACACGAAAGAATTATA
>JAODAC010024597.1:0-17216 GCA_027575185.1 Mimaenictus wilsoni
ATATTGATATATCGTAAAATTGTAAATATCGATTTCGAAAAATATCGATATTTCATCATCGTCTGACATGTCTAGTGTGTATATAAAATGATATTGTATTATTGGCTAGGGACTATGTGAATATGCAGGGAGTGTTAAGGAGATGCGAAAGGTTTATGGAGAGAAGGGATATGATTGTGAATGTGGCTAACCAGGAGAGTGCTTCAATTGTCCAACACGGATTTGAATGTAATTTTTTGTACGTGTAGTACATATATAGAAATAACTTGTGTTAACGGGATTTTATGCCGTTTTGAGTCGTTTGCCTAAAGATTTTTTTAAAGTTTGGTATATATTGCTTTAAGGAACCCAGATAAAAAAAAACAAATAAGGTAAAACCAGATCCAGAATATCCAGGAGGTGGGGGGGAGGCCTGTATACATAGGGGATAAGGTCCTTAGTGCAAGTGAGAAAGTACCACACACCCGATGAATATTATACAGGATAGGGATCGATACGTGGGAGCACCTGGCGTGGGAATGTGAGGAAATAGGAAAGGAAAGGCACTGCGCGGGAGGAAGAGAGAGTAATCGAGGGAAAGGATGCCTAGATGAGAGGGGGGAGGGGATTTGCATTACAATGATGGTAGCGGAGAAGAAACGTAACAGTGAAGGAAGATAGAGTTGCGAATTATTTGATTTGAATTTTATTGGCTTGTGGTTGAGTGAAATCTATAATGCGTCTAAGAGAATGCCAATAAAGGTTGCATATATATGTGAGTATAACTCCTTCATAGTACCTTGGAAAATAATTTCATAAAATTGATTTTTATTGCTTACAGAAGCAATTACGAAATTTACTAAAAAAATTACGGGTGGGTTTGGTGGGCTAAGTATACCACGATGGAATGGTTACTTTTTGATTGCTTTCAGTTATTTCGTAGAAGACTTATTTCTCGAGATATTTGAAGTTTTCACGTTAAAAACTCGCCCAGTATAGCTTTCATATTATCTGGAATTCACTTCATTACTGACATGAAATTGCTCCTTTCTCTATAATATCCTTAACTTTTTTTAAACGAATAAATAGATAAAAATCATCTTAAAACAGGTAATAAATGAATATTAATATTGTTCACTGATTACTTTTTTTCTTTAAATGGAGGCACTAGCAGATTTCACATAAGTTTTGTACCCACAGTTGTAAACATAATTATACAAAATGCCGTTATGTAAATCGAAAAACTATCTCAATAAAAAGAAACAATGATTAGTTATTACAAATTGCAAATTTTCATTTCATACATTATTAGAAGCAACTATAATCATGAAAAACATTCACCTTAATTAGGATTATCTTAGAACTCATCGGATCTTCACTGCTTTTTGTATTATTTGGGTTTATTCGTTATTAGTCGTTTTAAAATTTGCTGTAAAAAAACAAATAATTACTAATCAAGCCTTCCTTTTCATAAAATAAACGTAATTCTAAGAAATAGAGACAGTAACTGCAATTTTTTTAGGTTGCGCAACATAATTATAGCCAATTAGCACCGATATTGGCAAAACTCACGCGCTTAAGTCTTACAAAGTAGATGGCGCTAATTATTAGTCCCTGTCTTTAACAAACATCTTTAACTTTGTTCAACTACTTTTAATGAAATGATACATTTTTAAGGTCATATCATACACTTAGTATTATTGTTCCAAATATGTTGATAATGTATATATTTTATAATCGTGTATGTTATATAACTGCCAATTTATGTTTAAGTATATGTTGAAGTTCGTTTTAAGTGGTTTACTTGTGAATTCAGTCAATTGTTAAAATGTTCTGATAAAATTGTTGAAATGTTGTGAAATATATTTAGGGAAGAAATTTTAAATGATGGCCAGTTTTTAGTTGAATAAGGAAGAGTTTATAATCTGATCCCTTATCTGACCTTTAAGGGAGTAATGGAGAAAGAAGGAAGATTTGATTTGTTTTGTTTATTTTAATAAAAATATTGAAATTAATTGGATTTATTATGAACAACATTTGCGTGATATTTTGGAGTTTCGAGAGATTACACGTTTCCTCAAACTTACAACCTATGATTAATCTCATTTATTCATTTGGCCCGGGTAAATATTAAGACGAAATTCATAAAATCAACGGGTCCATGTCCTTTTGTCCTGAGGGACAGATGTTATTTTTGTGCGAGCATGAAGAGAATGTCTTTATTGTGATGATAAACTGTGACTAGCTGTGACAAAATTATCACGTCCCTCTGGAACCTTGGTCAAATATGACCCAAAGAGACTTTTATGACACTTTTAAAACACATAGTAAGTGAACATTACTATTGTTCACTGATTACTTTTTTTCTTTAAATGGAGGCACTAGCAGATTTCACATAAGTTTTGTACCCACAGTTGTAAACATAATTATACAAAATGCCGTTATGTAAATCGAAAAACTATCTCAATAAAAAGAAACAATGATTAGTTATTACAAATTGCAAATTTTCATTTCATACATTATTAGAAACATCCATAATCATCAAAAACTCATCTGATCTTCACTGCCTTTTGTATTACTTGGGTTTATTCGTCATTAGTCGTTTCAAAATTTGCTGTAAAAGAACAAATAATTACTAATCAAGCCTTCCTTTTCATAAAATAAACGTAATGCTAAAAAATAGAGACAGTAACCGCAATTATTTTTGTTTTTTTATAGGTTGTACAACATAATTATAGTCAATTCAACAATAAACATTTATTATCCAAATCTAGAAAATAAAACATGATGGCTTAAGCATACAACATGATTTTATATTCATATATTTTTAGTACATAGTGCCATTTAGCACGAGCCACATATGTTTCAACTATGTATTCAGTAATTAGCGACTAATTAATAAACACTCTCACTACTTTAACACGGGAATAAATTATTTAAAAAAACATAAAAATACAGTAAGCTGCTGAGAATTACGCATTAATGCATAGTGGCACCGTTTTTTACAATATGTGGATATTACAATGTTGTGAGAATGAGATTTAATGTCATTGTTCATTAATTACCTGCAATTTTCTGGCTGAATTTGTTTGTTTAATGTTGCACATCGTAATAATGGTGATAACTTGATAACTGTATGTTTAATTAGTTGATTTTCTTTGTGCAGATGTCGTCAGTTTTCCTGGCATGCCTCCTGCTAATTGCAGTATTAGCAGGTGCTCATGCAAAGGAGAAACAAATCAAGTTGGAGGACATCGAACGAGATAATTTGGCTGCTGAACGTCATGCTAAGAATAAAGAAGAACATCAGGGACACCAGGGAAATCAGGGTCTGCAGGGACACCAAGGTCATCAGGGATTGCAGGGACATCAGGGTCTTCAGAGCGCAAAAAGTCAAGCAGATCATGGTCAAGAAACTGGTGTGGCTTACTCTGGTTACCAATTAGGAAGGGCATCTTTGGGAGGAGATAATTACTACAGACATGTAAAGGGAACACCTTCAGCTCCTAGAATGCAATATGGTTTCGTTCCTATCAAAGGAGATGCTCAAAATCAGTTCTATCAAACTGGAGAACAAGGACAAGGACTAGGACTAGGACAATCAAGTCAGAATGTGCAATATCAGTACGTTACACAAATGCCGTCACACACCCAAGCTTATCTAACAACAGGTCGACAATCCCAAGGATCCCAAGAATCCCAAGGAAGCCAGTCAGTACACTTTAAGTCACCAGGAGTTCAGTATGCTGTCCATCAACCTCAAGAAGAACACCAGAGGCATAGGTACACTAACACTGGATCTGTCCCTATTCAAACTCAAGCTTACCAGCAATATCTCCAGAGTCAAGCCCAGCAACACACGATAAGTTCTGGAAGTTCCCAAAATGCCCACTCTTCCCCTCCTACTCGTTCTGGGGAAGTCCAGTATATTCCGGAAAGCCAACTTCAGCAGTATTACCAATACCAATCGGTTTATCAACAGGGTCACCCTCAAACCCAACCAACTCAGGCAGGTCATCAACAAATCCAATATATCGTTGATAACTCTATTCAAGCAACTTCGCAACAGCTGCAACCTCAAGATCAAAAGTATTACCAACAATTTGTCTACTTACAACCGTATCAAACATCGTCAGCTTCCAGTAATATCCACAGTGTTTCGGATACGAAAGGAAACATCCAGTATGTGATGTATATACCTGCTGGAACGTCTTCCAACTATCCTCCTGGAACAGTCCTAGCCTATCCAACCAATGAAGAAATGCAATATGTCTATCAACCTGTTGCAGACCATCAGGGATCTAAAACTGTTGAAGTATCTGTTCCCCAGACTAATTCACAAGAAGATACCCAATATGTCTATCAACAGGAGACACCTTCTAAAGCTGTCACTCCTAAGAGGTTTGAAACACCTCTCTTTAAACATCAACCAACTTCCTTATTGGATTCCTACGTGCCTTCGTATTTACAATATCAGTATTATAAGCAACAGCAGGTTGAACCTGCGAATGCCATCAAGCAGTCCATCAAAGTGGGTAGCACCGATATTGGTAAAACTGACGCGATTAAGTCTTACAAAGTAGATGGCGCTAATTATTAGTCCCTGTCTTTAACAAACATCTTTAACTTTGTTCAACTACTTTTAATGAAATGATACATTTTTAAGGTCATATCATACACTTAGTATTATTGTTCCAAATATGTTGATAATGTATATATTTTATAATCGTGTATGTTACATAACTGCCAATTTATGTTTAAGTATGTTTTGAAGTTCGTTTTAAGTGGATTTCTTGTGAATTCAGTCAGTTGTTAAAATGTTCTGTTAAAATTGTTAAAATATTGTGAAATATATTTAGGGAAGAAATTTTAAATGATGGCCAGTTTTTAGTTGAATAAGGAAACGTGTATAATCTGATCCCTTGTCTGCCTTTTAAGGGGTGTCAGGGGGAAAGAAGGAAAATTTGATGTTTTTGTTTAGTTTTAATAAAAATATTGAATATATATGTTATATTGAATTTGACAATTTTAGTGTGAAGTTTGAAATATATTTGAGAGTATGTACTTAGTATGATTTTTGCTAACTTATTCACACAACTACTATCATACAGTCTTATTTGAACGACGCCAGACTAGCTAGCATTGGCATATCAAAGAAGAACATATAATCATTTAGCACAATTAATGACAGCCAGGATACATTTGAAGAGAAAGGTGAAAGTGCAATATCAGTACGTTTCACAAATGCCTACACACACCCAAGCTTATCTAACAACTGGTCGGCAATCCCAAAGATTCCAAGGAAGCCAACAATCAGTACACTTGAAGTCACCAGGAGTTCATTATGCTGTCCATCAACCTCAAGAAGGACATCAGAGCCATAGATACACTAAGATTGTCAGTGAAATCTTCGACGATATTAGACTCAACTATCATGAGTTCTAATATCAGTTCTAAGTAATCAAATGAAAAACTGTCCCAGCAGTTTGAAGATATTTTCACGCTGAATCGATTGACGCATGAATTATAATCCTAGCAATGCGGGACATATGGATAAAAAATGAAAAACCTAAAACTCGCCATTTCTCGAAAAAGACTTTTTTTTACACGATAAATATCTCAATAATTCCCCAAACATTTAGGTGTAAATGTGCATATCAAAACAAACTATATTTAATGAGGAATCGATCCGTACAAGGATGGGCATTCTCTAACGTGCTGATTAGAAAATATTTTAGAACAATGTTTGAATTCCTCGTTTTAGTTCTGCATTTTGCCGCTACGTGATACTGGTTGGATCCGTTCCTCTTAAAACTATAATCATTTAACTATATTAATAAGAAAAGGAACTTTCGTTCCTAAAGTTGCCTATGATAAAACAAGTTATTTTATTTAGGAATTTCTCGCGTTTCTAGTTGTAAAAGTACTGCATTATAAGTTGCCTACCTTGCGCATCTATTGGATGTATTATAAACAACTGAACGAATATAATATATAAACATATCAAACGTATCACATTCCATTTTTACCAGTAGCACAAATATCTGCAAATGTCAGAATATGCCTGATAATAATGGACTGTTGTGGCTGAAACGAAAAACTCCACACAACTGTGTCATGGTCATCGCGACTTATCACAGAATTTAATAACAAATATACATAATTACATCTGTTTCTCTACTCTCCATATCAAATTATGCCTGTTTACGAGTTCATATACTGCGAGTTTGCAAATGATATATGATAACTTCACTTTTTCAGATAGATAAATTTCATTTTTTAACAGCTGATAAATTTCGAACTACGCATGCGCAACAGATGCACACGAGCTTTCATCCCCTTCTCCCACTAAATATGAAGCAACCATCGCCCTTAAATACATGTGTATAAAGACTATCTACAAACCGTGCGCTGAATATTTTATGAAACACTTCCTAACAATAGAAAAGATGTACACAAATCCAACGAGCTTTCCGTTCATAAAGCACGCGTTCCATCGAGTCGATTTTTCAGACATCTAGTTTCAGACGTCAGCCATTGTGTAGTCGCCGATCGACCCTTCAAAATCATCCCTACGCGAAGATCCAATTGGAATCAGCTGATTCTAGTGCTAAAAATAAAGCAGTGCATCAAGGATATGAATAAACACATGACTAAATTTGGCAAAACTTGTGCAGTATGTGATTAATCAAACGTTCCAGACACATGTAAGTACATACGTCATACGCTGTGTACGCGTTGTTTTTATTAATTAATTGAAGACGTAATAGCTTGTGAATTATGGACGGAGTCATGTAATGTAAAGTCACGAGTGGAAAAATAGACGGATATACGTATTATGTATGTGCATAAAATTAGTTTCACATGTTTATCATTATAAATTTACGTTTTAGGACGTTGTTTTTCGATTAAAGGGTTAGGTTAGAACCGGAGAGGTTAAATTATATTGAATTAAGCTTTAAATTATTGAATTAAGCTTTAAATTTAATTAAATTAGGACAGAAGAATGATTTTACAAGAAAAAATCGTCAATTTTTAATTTAAAATGTTTAAGGAAATGTGATTTAGGATGTTTTTTTTTAAATTGTACAATAGTCTACTACTTTAGAGGTTAAGTAGGAACAAATTAAGTTATATTACGTTGAAATAAGGCTAAATTTGATTAGTTTCTGTAAAAATAGGAAGTGTTTGGGATAAATCAAGCTGAATTATTATTGTGATTATTTTAATGTTTAAAAAGGAATAAATAACCGTTCGAAACGTATTTAATGTCCTAAAATAGGTTCTAAAATGTGTTTTATTAATCTAGAAGAAATGAGATGATGTTACATTGTCGTATTTTAATTTTAATTCATTTTTTAAATTCATAATTAGATATTTTCCGTGATAGTATTAAATAAAATGTTCTAGAACGTTTTATTGAACACGTACAATGTACATTTCACCTTTCGGCATCTTCAGGTACTCTGTATCGTCCACTGAAGTTAAACTTTTTATACTGTTGCGCTGGTGAGTGGGGTGGTCACTAGTAGTTCGATCTGGTCATTTAGTACCTGGTCTGAGTTTTTTGCTAATGGATTCGCGAATGTAAATTGCTTCGAGAACGTTTAGTTTATGGCCCTTATTGCCGTGGCGTAGAATTTTTATATTATCAGTGGAACACCGATGATCTGAATTTATGTGGTGATTTTAATGACAAATCACTGTATACTGCGGCCCTAATTTCATGTTTCCGCAATTGTCTTGATATTTCTACACTTATTGGGCCTAAATAAGGTAATTTGATGTATCTTGTTGAACTGGGAGCCTGCGTAACAGGGGAAAAACATTTCTTGTTCACTAGGTCAACTTTCTTTTTAAGATATTGTTGACCCAATGTTCGCGATACCCATTTTTTCCTGCTGTGGGTGACATGGGGGGTATTTACTAGTCTATGAATGAATGAATTTAGGGCTGCTCGTTTGGTTTGAATCGGGTGGAAGGAGTTATAAGGTATAATTGCATCGGTTGCAGTGTTTTTCCTGTAGATTTTAAAATCATGTTCTTATATAGTATATATGTTCTTATAATATAGTATTATCTGTTTCCGTGTCCATCGTGAATTTTATGTTTTGATCTATTTTATTAATATAATTTAAAAATTGGGAGAGCTGACTGTTCGTCGTCTACGTATCTTTTCCACGTGCAGATTTATTCTACAACCTTTTCTACCACATACTATGGTAGAGGGATTAGTAACTTTCACCCGGCCCGATCCAGTCTCGCTGTTCTTTGTGCATACGGTTTTTTCCCGGGGATTGTTGCAAGCAAATCGCCCAATCTTCGTTCGCGTGATTTTACCGCCAAATCAGGAGTTCGCGGCCGGCGCCGCAGCTCCTTGTTGAGTGGAAAGACCAAGTGGTCACCCATCCAACGCCTAGCTACGCCCGACGTTGCTTAACTGCAGTCATCTAATGGGCACTGAGCTCCACAACGCGGCAAGCCGCCGCTTCACGTGCAGATATATTTTGTTAATGGCATTGTTGACGACATAATTTTAGATTCTAAAAAGTTCATGTAAATTTCCGCTAGAAGAGGGGAAATTGGTGAACCCATTGGTAGACCTGACTTCTGTATGTAGATCTGGTTGTTAAATTTGCAATAATTTAATTCTGTGCAAATGTCTAAGGCTTTCTGTCATTTAAAAACCCTAATTTGAAGCACACAAAGAGATTACATTCGCACAAGTCACAATATTATACATTCAAAATCAACAAAATATCAAAAAACAAACAAGCACACAACAATTAATTGCAGTACAGGTTAATTAAACGTCAAGTTTACCCAACAATTTTAAGGTTAATAACTTTTGAGTAAATCAGTCGATAACAACATTTCTGTTTCCGCCAGGAACTTAACTTGCACACATTTGTTTGCATGCATTTATGTCGTAAAACATGCGCTGATGACGCGAATTAGACTACATCCCATGATTATTTATAGCTTTTCCGGAGTCGTGCATCCGAGCACGTGTGGCGTTTTGCTCGCATCGTTGCCCATTCCGCCAGCGTGCGCCGATTACGGCGGTGCGTTTGCAAGCACATTTTCGCTATTTGCGGTGGCGGCATTGGAATTGCATCGTTTCACAATCAGTTCACATCAGGCTGATAATGGGAGAAGGACATGAGAGTATGATTCATGTGCCGTTGTGTTTTTTTTTTAAATTTAACCGACTCAACGTGATTTTTCTAATTTTTACTCTGTTAAAATATAATGCATTCAGGTTAACTTACAATTAAGCTCTCTACAGTCTTCTTTTAATCAAATTTTATCACTCTATGAATTAACCTATAATCTGATTGTGTGTAGCTTATAGTAGTTAGATATGTTTCTCAAAAATATCATTTATTCATTTCATTATCATCATTATAGGACATTCGGTACTTGTGAATATACTTTTGGGTATACTTTGGGCGTAATTCTGCAGTTCCTTAGCCGTTCGACACACAGCCGGCAACGCTTGGCTTCGCTTCGTGGTTTCCTTTGTCTGACTAATGTATTAAAAGGAATTTACCACAAATTTGCCATGGTACATAATGCTTTAGCAGCACGTTTGGCTGTATCGCTTAGGTGGTGCAATCGTTAGAGTACTTGCCTTCTGATCTATGTGACAACTAATAACAACTATGTGACAAACAAATAGGAGAAAAGATGGATGTCAAATATTTAAGAGTCATCTTAGATAAGAAACTCACCTTCAGGAAGCACATGGAGAGTGTAATCCAGAAAGCTAACGCAGCACTTTCCCAATTATACTCCCTGTTTTGCTACAAAAGCAGTCTGAACCGGGAAAACAAACTACTGATATACAAAACGCTCTTGAGACCCATCCTACACTACGCTACCCCCGCATGGGCAGGTGTAGCGAAAACCCATTTAAAAAGGATCGTTCAGTTCGAGAACAAATGTCTTCGCATGGCAGTTAACGCAAATCGATATACGCGAAATACCCAAATAAGAAGGACTCTACCCCAAAACCCCGAAACCTTTATTGCCACTCTTGCCCTTTCAAGTACGGTTGACCGCACCTTCATTGTTAAGTTAATCATTTACAACACCGAAAAAATAATTTATGCACTGGGTGTTGCAAACCCGGTTTTTCTACCTGGCCGCGCTATTAAATGAGAGAGACTATCCGTCGCTCTCACTTTCACAACCAGCCGGCATTGGACAGTTCGTCCCTTCGTCCGAGCTAAGCTTGGCACGTCAGCGCGTCGCTATATACCTATCTCCTTTTTATACCTAAGATATGTCAAAGAAACCCCGAAGGCGTCGGCGACGCGCATTGCCAGCTGCCACGCGCTAGGGACGTGTATATCTCAGAGGTTTTATCCTTTCTCATGTGCGTTGAATGTTGTGGGTTGCACATATTTGCGATTGTTGATTTGAAGAGTGATTTTAATTATGTGGTTTGTATAGGTGTGAATTAATGTGAATTTTTTGAGAGTTGTAATTGTGAATATTGGGTGCCTCTCCCGAGGACTCCCCGCCATTTTTATCTACCGATAGAGGCCAAACACAATATGATTTTATGGAGATGTATAATGTATGGAGTTGTATAATGTACACATTTCAGAATAGTTTTTCACAAATATCCTCACACTCCTGAGGCAACACTCTTTCCTCAGGTGTGTGAGAATCTTTATAAAAAACTATTCTAAAATACGCACATTATACAGGAGAAGGAGTGGAAAAAATAGTTCACCTTATTTAAATAAATCTTAGCTTATGAAATATAATTTATGCCCTATCAAAATGATATTACAAAAGTCAATTCAATTACTGGAAATACAAACTTTCACCCGAAATTACATCCATTAATAAATCATATTTAACCTTCCAAAGTAGATCTGATAAGCCACATAAAACGATAAATCAAACTAATTGTAAATGATGTAACGTTTAAGTTTCTAGACATTTGTCACAAACAATCGTCATTCATTTAAAATCTGAACGCTGGGCCTGCTGTTATATATTGAGAATTGTGGGTCAAGTTTGTCTGAAATCGATCGTGAGACGAAATCTATTTAATTAATTGGACTTAATGGACGTGCCGAATCGCACGACTTCTTGCACAAAAGCATTTAAACGTTCATTTTACACACCGAAATATATTAAATTGAAAAAAAAGAGGTTAACGGTTTTGAAATCGATCTCAAATGGACTTCGAGCGGTTCTAAAAGTGAGTTTAAATTTTAAAGGTCCATATTTGAGAGTAATTGATGAAATCCAATTAATAACAATTTGTAATTGAATACATATTGAGACATAGATCATTAGACATGAGATTTATCTAGGTAATAAATTTCTTTTCAATTAGTTACAACTACAGTTGAAAGACTTACTAATAAATAAAAGTCGCCGAAAATGAAATGAGGTAATGTTTTAGACAATCTGTTCTGATTTTAATTACATAACTTACAATTAGCTGTAAAGAGATGTTAACGTTTCTTGTGGGACGTGAGTTTTCTGATATATCGTCTGTGATTTACATATGTTACCTAGATGTTGGGAACCGTTGTGCACGGTCGTTGAATAATTTCCAAGCTTTTATGAAGGTCAAGACTGCAATTGAAAGATATTTGACGACGTGTACATTTTGGTCGTTTGGGTGGTTTTGGAAAGCGTAGGCGATCCGATGGTGAATTGTTTAGGCACGTCCGGTGGTACCAACTTATCTTTAACGACCTCTCGCAGATCGGACGACTAGGCTTGCGAGTGGCGAAATGTGCGTCGCAGATGTTTGAGCAAAGCTGTGCCTAAGAGTAGCGTTCAGTGGCACACCTTCTAGGTCTTTGAGCTAGGCGGAGTGTGCTCGGATTGGTCCAGGGTAGGTTCGTGAGGTGGAAGATTGTGGGGAAAAGCGTTGTGGGTGTGTGGACCCTAGCCGATGTAATTGTAAATTTGTGTAAATAAAGTTAGGCACAAGCCATACTTCGACGTGTCTTCTTCTCTCCGCAGCGCAATCATCACTGTCAACGAACGGGTAGGTCGGGTCCTGCTAAAATAAAAGACCTTTGGCGTTTTCGTCAAAGGTTGATGTTGTGAGCTGAACGGTCGGTTCGCAACATGTATTGCGGCCAAAAACGGCCGTGTTTGGACATTGTGTGCCGTTTGCAAAACAGCGGACAGTTTTGCTGGCGTAGAACTAACCGGAGCAAGTGGCCCTTCGAAAGGGGCTTCGGTCGTGGCTCACCACCACCTTAATTTTTACTTTACCCCCATGGAACTTCCCTTGTAATCTGCAGCTGTACGTCAGACACACCATTACTTCCGTAACGGTTAAATAACAAAAAGGTTTATTCTTTAATACGAAGCCATCTCGTCAAAAAAGGAATCATTTTAAAATTTAATAAATTATGTTTGTTCAGCCAAGTGGCGCAGTGGCATGGTCGACGATCACTGTCCATAAAGTCCCGGATTCGATTCTCGGTGGGGTTGCATATTAAACTGAATTCTTCTTCTTATCAATAGTGTTAGCTTCTAATATGACTAATGATGAAATGAAAATATCATTCAGCAAGAAATTTCCTACACCTTTCCATACAGTTCATATTTCATCATTTTATGAATATAATGAAAAAATAACATAATATAATTATAAAACAGAAATATCCAACTTCGCTCATTCATGTTCATACTTGTTAACGTTAAAACGTGTTAATCATATTCAAATCGTAAGTTTTATCCAATTTATTGTCGGTAATAGACAATTTTAGGAAATTACCATTTCCACAGCCAACGAAAAGGTTAATTAAATATTGAAACTCTATGTTTGTTCAAATGCTACAACAATATCGCCTCTCCCCGTCTACGGATAGCTCTATTCATACACACAACCAGAGAGTCGCTGAATGCTGGATAAACAAAGTTATGTAAACCTGCAAACTACAAATACGCGAAATAAAGTCGAGCATGAAATTGTTGTCGGTAAATGCGCCAAGAATGTCTGCTCGACGAATGCTTATCGCTAATCTAATTAGAGGCAAACATATTCATGTATGCGAATGAAAGACATAAAGAGTTCAACGAAGCTTATGAAAGTAATAATTTATTTCTTGAGAATTTGTCATGTGATGTTTTGACAGAAAATGTTATCAATGGTTTCAATATACGATTAAATTACATAAGTTTAATCTACACATTCGTATTTATTGATATAAATAACTTTAATTTGTATTTGAACTAATTCTAAGCAAAATAATAGAATTCTGCTTAATTGGGACATCTGATAATCGGGACAGTCGATAATTTGTGATGAAATTTAAAGAACGGTGTCAATACCCACGAAGTAACCTAATCTGATTCCGCTGAAGCATGAATTGCCATTCAATTTCATGGTCTAGTTATTATTGCAAATTCTCACGCCCTGAGACCCTGAGACCATAAGGGCCTCGCAGTTTGGGAGCCTCTGCTCGAATCTATGGCAAAGAAGGTATTTCCATCACAACAGCCACTGGCATCTAAAAATCCATCTGCAGGTCCAACCTTGACTACCAGCTCATACTGATAGCCAATACAACCATCAGGGTGAGTTTGGTTTATGGATAAAAGGGATTTGATTGTTAATGTGAGTAAGACAAAGTGGATGGAGTTCCGTAAACCTGGAGGGAGGAACAGAGTGTGCAGTATGAGGTGGAAGGGCCAAATACTTGAGAAAGTCGCGGTATTTAAATATCTGGGCTTTCAATTCAAGTATACGGGCGTATGCAGTATACTGGAGCATGTAAGATGGGCGGAAGTGAGGGCAAGGTGTGCATGGGGTAGGGTGAGAGAGAAATGGTCTAAGCTGTGGATGGGAAACTGGGAGATTGCAGTGATTTTGTGGGATGCGTGTGTGAGGCCGGTAAAGTATGGCGTGGAAGTGTGGGGTATGGTTGAATGGAAGCTCCTGGAGCGCGAACAAACCTGGTTTCTGAAGGACCTAGTGGGGTTGGAGAGGTCGACTCCGGGGTATGTGGTGCTTCAGGAGGCAGGGAGGTTGAGTGTTAAGTGGGATGCGTTCGCAAGAGTGGTGAGGTATGAGGAAAAGTTGGTGCAATTGGGGAAGGAAAGGCTGTTTAGGAATGTGTGAATGTGGTGTGCGAACAGTGGAACCAATGCGTGAGCAGCGCGGAGAAGGCGATCATGGGAGTCGGTGGGGATCTCAGAGGTGGCGGTGCGGTTGTTGAGTGGTGGAGCAGCAGGGGAGGAAGGCGAAGATCCGCGAGAGCACGTACAACCCGACTTTCCAGAGGGTGCAAGTGGTAGGGAGAAGACCGGAGTACTTTGCTTCGACGAAAATGCCTAGGAAGAATAAGGTCACGGGGAGATATGGATCAGAGGAGAGGGGCCGGAAAGTATGCATGGGGCCCGAATATATAGAATGCGTATTATGTGGAAATGGAATCGACACTTGGGAGCACTTGGCTGGGGAGTGTACAGAAGTCAACAGAAGTCAAGGAGGAATGGCCTAGGACGGGAGGGATGGGAAGGAGGACAGTAGGAAAATGGCTGAAGGAATCGGGAGGAGTGGAATACCTAGATAACTTGATTGATTGATTGATTGAACATCATTGAACGGGATTGTATAAGAGATACAATCCCTGGATTATAAATATCCTGGAAATTCACCGACAGAAGTACATTAATGAAACACCGTTTAATCGGGACAAAACGTACTGATCCCAATGTGTCTGTGAATATCAGAGTAAAATTAATGATAGTTAATAAAAAAAAATGAAATTTATTGTTATTCTCATATACATACATAAACTTGTTTTTCTTGCTTTATTCTGCTAGTTTTTAATCCATTTAATCTATTTAATTCGTGATATAAACAGATAAGATGTGAATTACATGTATTGCACCTGCAATATGCACGCCATGGTAATTTCCACGATAAATATCAAATAACAATGTTAAATAAAGCGAAAAAATACGAATAGGGTTGATTTAATTGAGTTTCCTGCGTGACGTTGCGCAGAGGCATTAAATATTAACTGATTGAGCCTTTTATCCTGGGGTTAATCCAACTACAACTTTGACATCCAGCTTTTCGTTGTTTTTGAGTGGGTAAACTGATATTTTATTGGTTTTACTTTGTTTTTTGGTTGTTTGTATGTTTCGTTGTAGTTGGTGTAATTGTAAGATTAATCTGTTTGCGAGAAGTTAAGGGGCTTACAAAACTTAAGTCAGTTGATTAAATTAAGGTATAATGAAGGAAACGAAAGCAATATTAGTTTTCGGTAGGATTTTAAAGGTTAGGGAAGTTGCTCTCATGCGATTAGTTGAAGAAAAAGTTTTATTGCTTTTTTGGTTGCATGATAGATGAAAATTATTTAGTTTTAACCAATGTTGAGGTTTGTGCAATTTGGGTTGCCTACGTATTTTGTTCATTCAATGTTGATATATTTGTAAAAGTATTTTCCGAAGATGTATTAGAGGATGTCTACATGTGAATATTATGGTCCCGTGGGATTCTGAGTCTGGCGCGACTAACGTGTTTATATGGATGCAATTGTTCCAAGAATAATTAACAGTTTTATTATCACACAAGTAAGAGTAAATTTTGGAAGCCCAGAAAACCCAGAAAAAATATATAATCAAAACATGTTAAAGAGTGGCAAACACCAAACGCTGATACTGACAAACAGAAATATTTCACTGCTCTAATAATAGTTCCAAAGTAATAACATTTTAAGAGAATCATTTAAGAGACAAAAATGTTATACTTTATGTTGTTTTTATTCATTTTTCTTGTCATCCATCCAAATAATGTCTCTTTCTACGAAGATAAGTAAGTATTACATCTCCTGAAAGTACCTTTTACCTTTCTTATGCGACAATAAAACATAATCGTAAAGAAAAACAAAGTAAACACGTTAATTCAAGACTGAAAACTAAAAGTATGAGAATAAAGAGTGCTTACAATCCAAAAGCTTGCTCGTGAGCAATTTGCTCCATAACTCTAATGCACAATCATTCCACCATCTAACTTAATAACATATTAATGCACTTTAATGTAGTTACACGCAAGTTGATGCAAGTTGGATGTGGGCGGAACCTGTGGATCTTGCGCGTAGATAAATCCCGTCATCTGGATATTCTTTCAGATCGCCATTTTAAGCTGTTCTAATTGGGATAATGCGCATTACGGCCGAGAATTCGCGCTCAACTGAATAATTAAAACACGTTCATCTCGCGCATATAATAACCCAGCGCTAATCTCTATCGTAAAGTCGATTAACTTTCATAATTGGGTGCTTTCATCTTTCAGTACTTCAGCAATCTGTTCAAGCATTGCCACTTGCCGAAAGTGTCTGTCTTAATTTTGGATTATTTTAAATATTTGTCTTTTTTTGTTACTTTAATTATGAGTAAAAGAACATCTTCTTGTAATATTTAGTAAACTACGCTTAAATAAGACAGCAGATAATCGGGACAATCGCTTATAGAGGTCAAATTTTAAATAATCACCTTCGTAGTAATTTAATTTTTTTTCTGGGCAACATTCAGTGGATTTTTTAAATTTCTATTCAATTTTGCATATTTGGGACACTTACAAAACGTTGTAAAAATATTATATTCGTGATTTTGCTAGAAAATGTTAAGTTCAAAGAATTGGTGGATAAATTTAGTATAGTTTCAATTTAATAAGCTAGTGCAGGAAGAACATAACATGTTATTAGAAGGAATATTCTCTACCTTGAGCAATTTCTAAAAAGATTATTACAAGCAATTTTGTTATTTTAACTACGGACAGTTATAGGCAAAGAAGGTACAAATAAAATCGCTTTAAAATTGGTAACAGGCAGTATAAACGAAACTAGAACTTAAGAAAAGAAATGTTAGCTGTTTAAGATGTCAAAGAAACATGAAAAACGTAACAAATTGCATCAAAATAGAATGTAATACATAGAAATGAGCTCAAAATAATAAATAAAATGCGTTTGGATGAGAAAATTCACCTAAGAACGAAGATTTGGACGTTTGATACGAAAAACAGTATAATAGAATATATTATTTTGCACAAACACAAAATAAGAGTTTGAAGGTATATAGCAGGAAAAAATTGGCATCACGAACATTGGGTCAACAATATCTTAAAACGAAAGTTGACCCAGCGAACAAGAAATCTTTTTTTCCCTGTTACGCAGGCTCCCAGTTCAACAAGATACATCAAATTACCTTATTTAGGCCCAATAAGTGTAGAAATA
>JAODAC010024608.1:0-17202 GCA_027575185.1 Mimaenictus wilsoni
TCTCACACACCATTCCCATACATACTTCACCATACGCCCATCTTCCATCCGATTCAAGGTTTCCTCATACCTTGCCAGCAAACTCACTGTTTCCCATCTCAGGCTCAATCTCCCTGCTCCCTGCAGTACTATGTACAACGGCGCAGATCGCTCCAGCCCAAATAGGTCCTTCAAGAACCACACCTGTTCCTTTTCCACAACCTCCCATTCACTCAGAATATTTAAAAATATGTTTTGTTAAAATATAAATAAATATATAAGAATAAGTACTTAAATAATAATATTGTATTTTATCCATAGACCTGGCTATCGTTGAGATTACCTCGTGGTTTTTGCTTGTTGTAGTTGTCATGAGATGCGCATACTGCGATTGATGTGATTTTTGGTGTGTGATTTGTAATTTTTGTGATTTTTGTAGTGTGAATTTAATGGTGTGGATTTTGTGTGATTAATTTTTGTGTGAATGAATTAATTAATTAATTCACACCTGTGTGAGCCCACCTCCGTCTGCGTGGTAAGCCGAAGTACTACCAACTGTGCTGCCCAGGTGAGCGAGGACTTTTAAATCGTATATTTCAATATCTTTAAAAAATACGAAATATATTGTAATGTAGATCTATCCAACTATCGTATATCGGTTTATCGGAATAGAAATATATTGTTTCTTTCGCTTCGTAAAAATGAAGATCCATAATATCAAATGAAACATAAAGCTAATAGTGCATTATACAACGAGCATGTAATGGTGCCCCTTACCTAACGAGTGCAATAAATTGCAAATCATACGAGTGAGGTATGCGAGTTGTATACTAGGCTTTTTTGCAACTATTATGTGTGAAAATAATGATTTGTTTTAGTTATTATTTTTGCTGATAAGCATTATTGAATTGCCAAGTCTTGTATGATTGTTTCATTCCATAAGACTAATAATGTAAGTTATTAACAAAACAAAAAGACATTTTTGGACAGTTTGATTACATTCCTCTAGTCTAATCAGCATAAAATTATCCTATATTCGTTATTAGCCTTTTCCACCTGATTCCCTTCTTACGTAATAAGACTTTTCCTTTTACGAGCGACATTTACTTGAGATACAACTCGAAGTTGCTGTGTTTGATTTTTGCATCAAGTGTAATTCCAATTCATAAGAATGGGAATATCTGAATTGTTCGTCGATATTCTTCGGAAATGTTTATCGCCCGATCGCAAGCGATTGTAATATCGATAGCCGAGGCGATCGCAAGTGGCAGTGCAATAAGACAATAGCGACAGCCCCGTCGTCGCGGGACTCGCGAATGTTGTTCATAACGACCGGCCGTACGCATAAACCATATCGCAATCGGTCGCGATACGCAGCAAAGTTTCGCCTAATGTCGAAGGGCGATCTAATCGCAAAGTGGCCCCGATGTTATTTCATTTGGTCGGACATGCTTCCATCAATGCGTAAGCAGAAAAGTTTTTTTCATAGCGAACACTTAGATAATGGAATGTGTAGAGTGGGTTGCCTACTTAAGTGCACGTACATTTATCAAACTATGGCGATTATTTAATTTATTATAAAAGTAAACGTGCTAATATCCTTTTTTTGACTAAAAATACTCACTAATAATGAAAAAAAAGTAATGTGTGTAAGAAGAGGATGTATTGAACGATTTTGCGATCCGCGGTTTTTCTAAGTCTTGAATGAGTTGCCTACTAATAGAAAGTAAGTATATCAAACAATCAATTTTTAACTAGATGCACTCAATTTATTAAATACAAATAATACGCCCAACGAATGCAATCATGGTTATTACTTAATGAAAAGTAAAGACACGGAAGTATTCTCCAATTTAAGGGCGTAATGAAAAGCTGTAGTAATCGGACTATAATTCTTCGCAGAGCATTTCCGACGACTCTTGTTTCGCATTCCCCTCCTGTTCACAAACGCCACTAATAAAATCAAAAGTTTGCCATTTCCATAAATCCCTCTCGCGCTCTCGCTTTCGAATTGTAATTTCTAATAAGTACTTACCCCCATCACGGTTGTGTCATTTCGTCCTGCCACGACCATGCTTCGACTACTCAGAAGTTTATTTGTTTTCTTACAACTTACCAGACATTCTAGCGATGCTTTTATTAATCCTATAATTGTTTAATCGTTTTATGCTTTTGTAATCTCGAAATGACTTTTCATTAGTTTGCGAGATGCTTGAAAGAACTATAAATTTGATTTTCCAATTTGTTCTGTCATAAAATTATTCAAAATATAAATAAAATCGTACAAGTTTAATGCGAATTAAATAAACTGGAAAGTAGTATTATCTGATTAATTAGGTGGAGAAAAAGTTACCAACGTAATAAAGTGTGGATGTAACAAACTATAGCATTTATTTAAAATATTTTTGTGGACACTTCTATGAGAACTGTTTACTCTAAATGTAATTGTTATTCTAAAAGTTGTTGTGCAACAAGCTACTTTTGTAATTTCAAAATGACTTTTATTTGTTTCAGAAATACATGTGAGTGAATAAAGTTTTATTTAAAAACCTGTCCCTATTATAAAATCGATCAAAATTATTCATAAAATATCAAATCAGACAAAATTGATGAAATTTACACATGAAGTAAAATAATTATAACAATCCTAACGATTGCAATAAAAGCTATATGTAAATCAAGCATGAGTGGTGTAATTAAAAGTGCGTAATCGTCATAATTATCGCCGTTTATGCGCTCATCAATGGCCGACCAGTCGCAAAGTGCACGCGCATTAATAACATGCGCACAAAAATTAGCTGCAGTTGTACAGCAAATTAATGAGGCTAAAATTAACGCAATTCGACGCTATCAATTCTCAATTATACTAAAAGAAAGTTTAAAAAACGCCACAATAATAGCACCATAAAAAAAACTTGATATGAAAATAATCTAGCATCGTTCTATTAAGTGCTTTTTCAATAATCGTTAGTTATCTATCAGGCTGAATAAGTGGATTGACTGATAAAGATATATCGGAAGCATTTTCTAACCGATAATTAGAATTATTCAACGTTTCGTTCGATGGTGGAGCAATGTGCATAAAATATGTATACATGAAAATGGGCGCGTATTAAATATGCATGAAAATCATTACGTAATTTCACGATATACGTTTATTAGGTTGGCGATCGACTGTTGGTTCTTTTTTGACAGTTTCGTGTGTAATATGTTCATATATCTAACATGTTCATGAATTCAAAAATATCAGTTAATGTGCAGGTTTTATCAATATCTAATTATGAACTACCTAATCATTCTCTACATATTCTGATCTTTGTTAATTAGTGTTTTGTTAGTTGCCTACTTAACAAAATATAGGTGTATCAAACTGTCGAGATTCGTTTAAATTTGTTTAAATCCACTTTTTGTAATAAATCAAAGAAACTACAGTGGTTTAAAGAATGAATGATTATTGCATGCTTCTTGCTGCAAGAGTAATTTTACATAATTTAACGATATACGTATATCAAATTGGTGGACAGTGGTTTCATATCCAGTGTGGTGCCTGCATATGCCTGACATGTTTATCCGCCCAAAAATATAAATTTTCACGCGCTGCGGACAAATCGGAGGCAAGTAAGTGGGGAAAAGGTGAAAACTTTTAGGTCGACACGGCGGAATGATCCATTAAAGAGCGGCGAAACTATCCGAGTGCCGGTGAGATATGGTCGGGCGTGTGGCGGTTGTAGCCACCCCCGTCTGGCGCCAGCGAAACGCCGCCGCCTTCAACTGCCGCCACCCGTCGACGGCGTAGCCGTAAGCCCTCAAGAAGGCAGGACCTGCGTGTGAAGGCGCCGGGTGGTTTTATAGCGCCTCCCACAACCAACCGAAAAACCCCTCCTTATAAAGACTGTTCCACTTTTCTTCTACAAATACTCTTTCTTTATATCCTTTGTACGATACTAAAGTAGGCTATAGTTTATAAGAAACTAGTTTACAATGAGTTTAATTGTAATTGCAAGTACAGGTAGGTATGTAATTGCATAATGCACTTCTTAGAACCCTGCACATGGTAAAGTAGTAAATGTTTGCTATTAGAATAAGCGAGTAATAAGTAAGTTGTATAATATTGTAATTTATTTAAAATTACTTGTGCTTGTGTTTGTCGACGTTGGACGAGGGAAAAAGCCGAACGTGGTTGGCATGGGTAATGAATCCGAATACGAGCGGCAACTACTGGATGATGCTCATTTTTATGCCGCGTCATAACGTACATAATTGTGTTGCACGCCGCATATTGCATATTGGATTACATGCGTGCACAAAACCACAATCCGCACTCGTTTCTGATTTGCGCAGGTGAACCACTGAACTTGTTCCAACCCGCATCTTTTTTGTCTTTCTTATAAAATACATTGGATAACTCGTTGCAACTACGTTTTTCCCTTATTTTGTCTATTTTGTCTCACATTTACTAATTTATTGCAGTGATACATGCAATATTTTATAACATTTATATTTATCTAATTAATATTTCATTTATTAACTAATTGACATGGTGAAGTCGGTACCGCTTAATATATGAATACATTATTCATACATTTTTTGTAACACGATAATTATGGCATCAAAAGTGAATGCCCTTATACGGAAAATGTTCGTGCACGAGCATTTCTTGTTAGTTCTGATTCCTCTAAAGCATAAGTTGTCCTTTCATGTTTCAACCATTGAGCTCCTGATATAATTTTACTAACCAAACCAACCTTTACTATACTAATACATAAATATTTGATTCCTTCCATACTATTTTACTAGGATCATATTAAAATTAACTACAGTTTAACACACTTACGACTTGTAAAATATGTATCTACATAAGATATAATTTCTTCAGTGGCTTGGGATATCAGTCAGTATGTTAACACATTAACGAATATCCTTGCGCTTATCCGTGCGGTAATCGTAAATTATACACGCCAACAACATGTGAGTCAATCCTTTAACTTATCATCGCGTTAAAGAGAGGGATTATTCATTCCGATGTGGCGCCTCGATCCCATAATCGCGATATTAGCATAGGGAAAGCTGGCGGAAAGCAGTAGACGCCTGACGATTGCGTAAGACGCGTCCGACCACATCAACTCATCATCTCGCAAGATTTCCCTTCGAGGTTTTCGAGGCACGTCAGTCGCAAGTGTGACACGTGAATTATCTCGACAATGTTCAATTTCTCGTTGGATAAATAAATCATTTCGCGTCTATTATTCCGTCACAATTTTAATACTATTGCAATAGATTAGTAAAAGGGGCACAAATTAAGGGGAAGGTACTCGTAGTTACAACAAGGAACATAATATAAAAGTATCATAAATTGTGTAGAATGAGTTGCCTACTTTATTATAGGTATCAAACTATGGTCACCACTTAGTATGATATTTTCTAAATATTAAAGATTAATTCATTTTATTACATCTATATGGTTGAATATAAATATTTTATTGATTTGCGTGCACTATTTACGATTAACTCAAGGATACCCAAGGAAATGTGTTCATCTGTTAAGTAATTATAAGAGTCACCCCAAAACCATAGAAATAAATTTATCCAAATGCACAATATAAAGATATGGTTACATATTTAGAGATGGTTATCAATTTTGTTAGTGGAAAACATGCGGTAGGTGACTTTTTCGTTGGCGTTGCATAGTGACAACATTTCGGAGGCAGCCTACTTTCAGTCATTGCAGCCTGGAAGAACAACAGATGCATTCATTGGATTGCAATCGTGATAACAACCTGTAGTAATCAGCAGATGACACTTCTCAATTTAGGGGCTAGAGTTACTCATTAGATTGCAGTTTCCATCCATGATTCAGAACACCTCGCTTAGTACTTTACCACAGAACTCTTCGCAGTTTTGACCAAATAACATCCTGTCAAATATTGCTCGGGCGTTTGACCGGGTGAATGTCATAGGGACACGATTACTGCTAAAATCGTGTATTTCGAGTTCCAGTAACGTCAGAACTTTATAAAAAGTGGATGTATCAAACTATGGAGTTTTCCTTATCAGTTAATCTGTTAATTACTCTAAAGACAAAACAAATAAATTTCCTACTAGTTAAATTATTAATTATTTCATTATTTGGATAATTTATGATTTGCCTGATGATTTTCTCGAGGATTTTCTAGTGCTCAAGTGTACAGTTGGTTATCTACTTGTTAATACGATGTATAGTTTGATATTATTAAGATTATTATTAATATATCTACTCGAAGAACTAAAAACCGGCACATTTTCTTACTAGTTTTTAAGTGTATAATTGTTTTATTCATTGGCCTGAATAAATTATAATTAACTTAAGGATAATTCAAGGAAATTTGTTCATGTGTTCACTAATGCCAGGTAGCATCTCTAAATCACCAAAAAAGTTACACAAACTTGGATTACATCATTAGCGTGTGTGAGCTGTTGCTAAACCGTGTTCCTTTTGTGTTAAATCTCATTTTTTCCAACCAGCTTAATTTCGTACGTTTCGCACGATTTGTAGCGTTGCTGCTAGTCAGGTTGGTTCAAGGTCGGTCGGTTCGTGCGTGACCTACGTCAAGGAGAAGGACCAATGGTCATCCTGTGTCACGTATATTCACACAAATTACGCTCATTACATGTATAAACCTCAAAATTTCAAAAAAAAAAACTGCCACGACAATTCAACGAAAAAACTTTAGGTTAATTTTTCAAAGTTGTACAATTTTCCGACGTAGCAAAAAATCATCTAAGGATACGTGGCGGTCCTTAGGAATCTCTAAGGCCTTCCTTCATCGCGGCAGATTGTACGGCTAGTCCTGTCCGTCATTAATCACAGCACGGGCCGTAGCTATCGCCCCCGATTGTGCGAAGATCGATTAGGCGGGTGCTGCTGCCGCCCCCTCAAGTTATTAATTATTTCCAAGGCGTCTGAAAATCAGCTTCAACCTCTTAAGACGAACGGACGTGCCGAGCACGAAAGCATCCTCTTCCCCTCCCGAAAAAAAAATGAAAAGAACTATTATTTCCCGTTTGCCCGACCACCAACCACCCACTCCACGTCGTCATCCTGCCATCATGCTGCTTTTCAAGCAGACTTTACGCCACGAAGAGACGCTTAGCTGGGAACGCGGGAGGGCAGGAGGTACAAAAAGGACGAGGTGTAAATTACAATACGATGGTGATGATGAGCGAGGAATGAATGATGGGAATCAATTTTGGACTGTGCATTCTTTCCAGAGATGCTGCTGCCGCTCAAGGCAACACAATCGCCGTCAAAAAATAAGAGCAGAGAGCATTATTGTTATTACATGGCAAATTTCCGCCAAGCTTTTGTGCATTTATGAATTGCTTCGCCGAAATCAAATCTGCACCATTGCCGAATATATGAGCACGAACATGAGCATGACACAAGGAGCACGATTTAATTAATTATTCAAAAAGAAATTGCTTTGTGACGAGGCATACATTTTTCAACTTTAATCGCCTTCAACAAAAAAGCGTTTGCACAAAAACCCAAATCATTACAATTTTAAATTGCACGCCGACTTTTTGTTGAGTGTTCGCCGTTTTAGCGCTTTTTTAGTTGTTCCGCCAGACCTGCGCGGTAATATTCCGAATGGTCAAGGTTAAATGACAGCGAAAATTTGCTAAACGACTTTACTAACATACTTACAAGTCTTAAGGCGCCCATTTCAAGTGTGTTATCTCGCAAATTGTTAATAATATTAAATGTTTACAATTGTTGAACTAGGTTCTGGTCGAATTTTGATGCAATATATTACAAAACATGAGTTTCTTCAAGTGATCATCACATTACGTATCAAAGTATTTTTCAATTTGCAAGTGTTAACGATCAATTGTATCATTTACAAGCGTATAAACAATTTATAAAGGTATTATTCATTTAAAATAGGTTGCCTATATCATGACATTTCGGTTTATCAAACTATGATTAAAGGACGAATTGGTTTAATACATTAATTTAATATAAAAAGAGAGAATATTTCTTAGATTATCTTGATATTATTACACCCTCAAAAATAAAATTGCAGTTACAGTATAATTATCTCTATGCGTAATTACTGGAAGACAACATAAAAACAATTGAGTTGCAATATTACACAGAACAACATAAAACAGTCCGTTGATATTCAAAAATACAAAACCCAAATATTTCGACACAACTTCTAACTTCCTTTGCCCAAAACTGTTTAAAAAGTATACGAGTATAATGAGTTGCCTACATGATCTCATGTAGATCTATCAAATTATGTCAATAATTCCCAAATGTTATGCCCCTTATTATATCAATGTCGAATATATCTGTAATTTGTAACTACTTGACATGTAGTGATGATTTAAAAGTCATGAATTATTATCAAACATTAAGGACAATCGCTCATGTTGAACTAGGTCCTGGTTGTCAGATTGAGCGGCTAAAAATTGCGTCGTACACCGGTCGATGATTGCCAAACCAGACGAGGTGAAGTGAGGGCGTGCAAAAAAAAATCGGCGGCACCCAAAAAACGTCCAAGTGCATTCGTCACTTGATAACCTTGACAATGGCGTGCAATAAAATATGTTAATTATTTTGGAAGCCCGTGCCCGTCACCATGTCACCATCTAAAATAACTAACGAAAATCGGTCCCAATCGCATTGTGATGTACATTCCCATGTAAATATTTCTGAGCAATTCGCACAAGATGGAAGTAAAATAAAGATTATCGCTATTAACCGAGCACGTGATTACGTTACTAACCAGACGACATGGCTCACAAGTCAGTCGCGTCGACGCGTCACTAATTGTAAGTAGACTTATATTTCGCCATCGGTTTACTTTTGTACCTACTGTCTTCATCTACTATTTTTAAGTTTTAAACTTGCAAATTTTATGAAAATTTGGAGAAACCCTAGTAGGAAAAAACCCTTACCTACCTCTCTGCGAACATGATCAAGCTCAATGTTCAATCAAGCCTCGGGCCTCTCGCTATCTGCGCATCGCAGATTAGATAAGTCTGGACTGGTATATCTGGTGTGCGATGCAGTCTTTTTTTGTAATGAAGTCTGGTCCACCTTTTCGGGGCCTCACTCGAAATTCGGCAGGCGGGATTCGTGCACACAGACACGTGAAACACAGGCACACAACGTTTTGCGAATTGCGCGCCCGCCGAACGGCGCGGTCACTTTCATTCAAGGTCGGAATTGTTTGGTTTATTTTTACCCTTTTGCCGCGTCCGACTAGACTGGCGCGCCGACGCACACGACCTACGACAACTGAAATTTTGGTGCTCCAGTCGGCCGCATTCATGAGTCTGACTTAAGTCACTATGGATATTTGTATAACAATCGTTTTTTACACCTCACAATGATGTATTCTTTGGAAGACTTTTCAATATTTTTGTCTTCTAAAATCTCAGCCTAACTTGACCAGAATTTTCAAAAATAAATTAGTAATTTTGAAATTAAGAAATAAGATATTTTAGAAATAATTATTATGTGAAATAAGGTGAGTGATACGAGTGAAATTTGCTTTTTTTTTCTTCGCCTTAGACCGTTTGCACAATTCTAAACACTTTTCGTAAATATTTACATGAAAATATCACTATACGTTATCTACTAAGTAAATTTTACCTGATATAATTCTGTCAATGCGTTAAAATAAACTTTCTAATCGAATTGAGTCAATTAAATATTTCCAATCATTTTTACCCTTAATTATCGCCAGAGTAGAAAAGATATTCTAATATTTATGAATAATGATCATGTAACCTTGACAGTAAGATTGTGACGTTTTGATGTATTATTTTCTAATCAGCTAAAGTCAAATAAGCTTCACTAAAAACTTTATCTCTAAAATTTTAGCAAAAAATGTACTATTACTTTGAGATGTAGTCACAAATTGTTCTTTAAATACATCGAGAGGTGGGTAGCTGTATGGATTCGGTAATTAACACGCGATTTCGGAAATTTTGGGAAAGATTCACTAAAATATAAGTGAAAAACCTACTTAAAAATGCTTAAACATCTTGTTTTCCAAAACATGCTTTAAACACATCGAAGCTCCGAGAAAAAAGTTATAAACTCATGTCTTTCTAGTTTCATGTCTCTCATATTTTAATAAACTTTACCAAACTTATCAAAATTCACTCTGAACCGAAGACAACGTCTCTACTTACATTTATGAAGATATTTATTTTAAAAATACCAAAAGTCATAAAATATACTTATCTATTCCAGAGACATTTAGGAAAAAATGTAGAACTCACCTGAAACAAATAAAAAAAAATGAAAATCATTTCGATTAGCTAATGGTATTGCAAGTCCTGCACATGATTAGTTCGTAAGATAAACATTATCAGCCATTATCTCTATCATTGACTCTCCAGAGGAAACATGCACGTCGCATAATTAACACAATCGAGTTGGAGTTGTCGTAAATCATTGACGGCGACTAACATGCCACATGCGATTAACGAGTACGTTAATTATTTGCCATAATTACAGAACTGTCTGTCTACGTATTGCAATATTCGCGTATTGCCTGTTTATTTTAAGTCTGCAGAAATGTGAATCACCTCGTAAACTTATTTTTATCTTGCCTACTGTCTTTGACACATTTTAAAATATATTTTTATATGTCAAACATTTCGTTAACTCTCGCCAAGTTGGACAATTTTCTTATTACTTGCCACGATAATTAAGACAAATATTGGAATACGTCACCGAAAGGTTTTTTGCATTCTGGGGCGAAACATGGAGACATACGTTTGCAGCGTGTGCCAAAATCGTTAAGAGCTGATTTCAACAAGCTACTAATGAAACTCATTAATGCATGTACCATTGCTTTAACCGCCATGGCCTCTTACTATTAAGATATATACATTAAGATGACTTTGGAACAAAGATATTCTAAAACGTACCAAACAAAACCGACCGATACTCGGGTGTAAATGGCCAGCAGCATGCCCAAAATTGCCGTTTTCGCACTTAAGCGTTATATACTATTTTTTGATTGTATCAAAATCATCTGACAATTTAGCATTAAAACTAAAAAGAATACTTTCTTCAATTACTTATACAATTTCATACTTTTTTACATTCACGCGTAACGAGAACTAAAAAAAACATTGGAAATGAATAAGTAATGTTTCATTCAGTTTGCTAATATGTATAAACAAATGCAAACACAAGTCGTATTTATACTATGAATATATAAAGCGTGAGCAAACGCAAAATATTTTTGGATGAGGGAAGAACATCCTGAAGGCACCAGTAAATGCATAATTTGACAGGCGAAAACTTGAGCAAACTCAATTCAAAACTCCACAAATTACCATCGTATGGCATTCAGCAAAGAAGACAAACATTGGATAGATATTTGACTGCTTGATTGAATAAATACGCAGTGATTATTCATTACTTAATATTCAGTCATTTACTGCGGAAAAATCACTGCATATTTTCCTCAATAATGCAACATAACTTAAGAAAGATTTATTAAGGTCGTCAGAGAACAGCTAAACAATTCCGAAACGCCTTAGTTTATAATTGAATCGAACAGAAAAATATTGTTTACAACTGTACAACAAATTAGCAACTGAAGTTGTCAGTTAGCAAATGAATTCACATTCTATTCGGGCAAAACTAATTAAACTTTTAACTAATATATGTTTTGCTTTTCGGATATACGATAGCATAGAATAACTCCCAACGTTATTCTTTTTTAACCACCTGTTAAACGCAAGTATTACGAGCCTAGTACCTTCGTTTTAATTGAATTTAATATGCTAACGGCACTTTATTATCATAGAATTCCAATGTTTTATTACTCGGTGCGTTTGCGTGCAACATTCATCTAGTCATTAACATTCAAGCGTCGACAAAAAAGCGTTTATTTCTTGTTTGTGGTTTACGATGATGGGATTACACCGAGAGAAACAATTCAAAGGTTTCTCGCAGTGTTAATCTAAGTGAAATTCATCATTTGTCAAGTTAATCAATGCAATAAGTTCTATAACGGCCAGAAATTAACTTAAACGAAATCATTGCCTTTGATTTTATGCTGATGGTTATTAATTAGCACCACGTCGTCGATTAGCAACCGCATTAGCTGGTGATCGATGTATTAATGTCGAAGGTAGGTACGAGTATAATTGTGTGTGAATGTATGTAGTAATGCAGTGAAAGATTGTTTGGCGCTTAAGCTCTTTGAGGCCGTTTTGTTACGTCAGTAATGCGAGTGCAATAAATCAAAATCAGGGCGTAATAAATTTCTACAATTACGCCGCACGCGACGTGAATATGTAACCTGTATTTTCCCTTCGTTTTTCATAAGCGTTTTGTCACTATTTGTGTTTTTCTGAGCATTTCCAAATAATATGATGTGCGATTTTATTGATTGTACTAGAATACAAGCATTAAATCCTTTTTTGATTGTATGGATAATGGCTTAAACCCACAAAAAAGATTTATAAACGTTAAACTTTGATTTTTATAGTATTTGAAAGGTATCTAATTTCATCCAATTGTGTCTTTTATTTTATCCCTTTTAGGATTACAACATTTTAATAACTTCCTTTTGCAAATTTTACCAAATTTCTTTAAGAATGCACTAAGATATGTGAAGTTAGCGATTTAATGCAGACGTTTCCAAACTTTATAGCTGTGCCTTCCTTTTTAAATACACATATAACGTAATGTTATCATAATACATGTTTTGTGTAATTTTCCAAGGAGGCATATATTGAGGTTCAATTAATTGGTTGTGGTACTTCAGGGTACTACAGCGTTTTAGAAATCAAATAAGGCAGCACGAGGCTTTTTAGGTGGTTCTGATTTCTCTGAGAATCCTTCAATTTTCCGTTCTACCTATTGACGGACTTATGACACTTTTTAGTTATGAGGATCATCCGGATCGATCATTTGTTGGTGCTTCTAATTCCTCCGAAGCATCTGTAGCCCTTCAATTTTTGTTCTATATTTGAAGGGACTTATGGCACTTATTGAAGCATAAAATATGCCAGCTCTTTGCTGGTTCTGATTCCTCAGAAGCATCTGTTGCCCTTTAATTTCTAGGTTCCTATATTGAAGGATTTGTCGCACATTCTTCGGTATAAAAATTATTCAGTTTGAGTGCTTTTTTGTAGTTCTGATCATGCTGAAGCATGCTTTGCCCTTCAATTAATTGCTTCTGCTATTGTGGATTTTAGCCACAACGTTTCAGGTATAAAATGCCCAATTTCCATCATTTTTTGTGGTTCTGATTCCTCTGAAATATGTATGTACCCTTCAATTTCTTGGTCTAGATATTATTGTAAATTCATGCTCCTCCCCTGAGGTTTTCAACCTTTGAATTAATGTATATATCATTTCACGAAAATTGATAATAGATGTGTATAATGCCTCACTATCAGTCATCAGTATTTTCAAATTAGTGTAATGTTTGATTTATTCTGGTCAATAGAATGATAATAGAATGAATTGTATGAAATATGGACATTCATATTTCATGCAATTATCATTGTTCAATATCTTCCTTTACTTATAACACTTAAATTTATTTAGAAAATTTATGCAGTCGAATATTACGAATAATTAAATTCTTAGACGATTTATTTCCTATGCATGCTAGCATACACCCAATTTAAATGTCAACGCGTAATTTTATTAACAATCTGCATGCGAAACCAGATTAATTCATACGAATGTGATCCACATATGTTCTGATTATGCATTCTGCGATGCAGATGCATCTCATTCATATGAATTCACCATAAACGCATTACGCCGACATCGCATTATCTTTTAATATATACGTTCAAGTTGAAATATTTGGTGTAACCAAGGCAAATCGCACGATGTCAGTCATACAAAATTGTCAATCACGTATCGCAAGAATCAAAATACGCAAAAATAAGCTGCGAAATCCAGGCAAATTTTTGGTAATACCTGCTTTCAACTCAAAGAAGAGGTTAACACGGAGAAAATGCCACTTTTCGGAAACTGTTTTGGAGGAATCTTTGATATGTTCGCTGTCAATGATTTTAAGAAAACACCGGAAATGTACTATTGGGGTACAGGTTCTCCATCGAAGTTTTATTTACCACCTCCTAAACAAAATCTCTATAAGCATCGTGGGGGAAACTCGCCGAGAAGAATAAATTAGCAATCATTTTATAAACTTTTAGAAAACTAGCTTGACAATTTATGTAAAAAATTGAAGTGACAATTTTGGACTTTTCTGTTTTTCATAATAATATCCATAATTTAATGAGAATAAAATCAAAGAACTTATTATAAAATAAATAAACCTAAAGTATATAAATAAATTGTACGATTTTCTTTGAATTTCATTTTACTTTTTTTTTACTTATTCTGAAAATAAGAGAAATTTAGGAATCTTAGCTGCTGAAAATGTGAACGTTTTTCACGAGTAGCGTACAACATTCAACAGGTTTTTCCCCAAGCGTTGCAGGCACGTAGCACTCGCAGCCGCCTCCCGAGTCGTAATTGACTATAACTATGTTGGAGGCGGTTTGACGGTAGGGCGGCATGAGGTGGCGGCGGGCCGGCGTGCCTCGAAGAACGCCGAGAGGAGCGGTAAGCTCACTTAAAGCCCTGCAATCGCGTGCAAACGATCCGTGTCGACTCGACGACGCCCGCGGAATGCGATAGGGCCTAGTTTCCGCCACGAAGAACTTTGCCAAAAGGTGTTACTACCTGTTTTACGACACGAGGGTTAATCCATTAGATACTTAGATACTTTTTGGGGTTGTAAAAACGTACCGTGTTACAACACTTCTGATCTTAAAATACGTATCAAAACGTATAATCTCGCATAACTAATTATGTGAAATAATAGTAAACAAGAAAATGTGTCAGTCTGTTCCGTTCCCTTTATCGAAAAGGACAGAACATCGACTGGACAGTTCATTGACATACTTTAACATCGACTGGGCAGTGTAACTGTCCAGGCGCTAAGGCGCTAACTTAATTTGAATTACTTTGAAATATAATGACTATGAATTCATTGTATTTTTATATGTTTGAACTAATATACGTTCGGTTGACTTGGGGATTAAACTGAAAAATGCGAACCGAGAGCGATTTGATTTTTGGAGACGGATACTTCAGAAACTAACAATCCGATTCCAACTTTTCTTTTAAGAAAATGTGTGATTTGTTTCGACTAGAGAGATAGTACTTTTTCTTCGTGTTGTTTTGGTTAATCCTATGAGGGTTTCCCAGTGGCTCGCTTACATAAGTGAGCACGCTGATTTTCATATTTGTGCACTATTATATTATATTTTTTCTATTATATTTTTTGGAATATCACAGTATATAGCACAAAATTGTAATGTATATAGTTTTACTTCTGATATGTGGTCAAAAACCCATTAGTCTTTATATAGTTAACACATATTCAACATTTTTGAGTTTTCTTAATTGTTACAGCATATAATTCAGTATTTCACTCCAAATGCGTATTTGCAAAAGTAAATGTTTGTAAATATTAACATACTTTACTATATTTTAGAACGTCTTTAGATAACCTCTCTAATCCTATTCAAATAGAATAAAACCACATAATTTCTTTTCTTAAAGAGACTACCAAAACGGATAGATATAACATTTTGCGGTTACATACAAATTATAAATGTATTAATTGGTGAAATTATGTCAGATATAAATTAATTCATTGCAGGATTATTATGCGGTTTTGACACATGTGTACAATTGGCAAGGACTTCCATACGAGCATATTCCACATAAAAATGTTGATAGTAAGAGATAAACAATCGTGGCGGAAACAGATCGATGGCGATGCCATCGTCAATGTCGCAAAAAAAGGAGAGCGCGCAACAAGTCGCTGCTGGCGTTGCGCTGACTGCAACGGCAAATTCCTGCAAAACTCGTATTGCATATCATTATCATATTTAAATACGCGAGTGTAATGTGTAATGAACAAGGTAGGAAGGCATAATCCACTCACATCAGTAATTTTATGAATTTGCGTCAACGTTTCAATTCATTTCTGACATCATACATATAAAGTATGCTGGCAGAATGAAAAAAAAACTGCGCGCCAACTGCAGATAATCACGATGAACATCCAACGCCTGATCTCTTAAGCCGATTACGCATACTTCGTTCCGGGCCCGTCACAACGCGCCTTAATTGAAATCTGCTTTGATTATTATAATTATCCAGCTCTTCAGCCCGCCACAAAGAACTAATAATGTCATCAAGCGGATTACGCACTTGTGTGCGAAAGATACTTGGAAAATCGGGGATGTAATAACGGTTATCAAGCGAGTAGGCATGCTTACTGTTCGTTGGTATGGCATTAGCGTCGCGTTGTGTAACATAAATCACGAAATCATGAACTAAATCAAGGTACATGTGTCCTTACGCATACACAAAAGTCGCTTAAATGTGCAAGGCGTTTTTAGGTAGTCATCTTTAACGCACTATCCATCACTTTTTTTTCTTGATATTCTACAGACTACATGGGTATATACTTTATGCTACATTTTATTTTTTTGACGAATTGACGCAATATTCTGAAGCAATACTAGTGCGCGTAGTTCGTGAACTCGGTCGATTCAAGGCTTCATGTGTCGTTTTGATATTACGCTTTGATATTTGCTAAGAGTTCGTGTGAATGATAAAGAAATGATTGGCATATATAAGACTAATAATGACAATTTCATAATAAAGTATTAGGTTAGAAAAAGGAGAATATTATCGGTATTCTTCTATTTATTTGCTAAAAGCTAATAGAGGAAGAAAATAATGTACTTTTTTACAAAACTATTTGATTTGCTATTTAATCGAAAGAATTTTATATAAAATTGAAAGAGTTGTTGCAATATTTGCACTGCACAAGAAGTGTTTTGGATTAACCGTGTGCCAAAATCATCAAGCTAGCGTTAAAATTCTTTAGGGCACGCTTGCAGAGGCTACTAATGAAACGCGTTAACACATGTACGTTTGTTTTAGTTATCAAAGCCTTATATTATTAAAATGGTTAAGTTGTATACATTGAGACGTCGCCATCGACTCCTTTTATTAAGATTTTCTAAAACATAAGAAAAAGTAGCAAACGTGTGTGAAAACGGCTATTGGTTCATTTGAGCTTAAACAGCGCGTGCCCAAAATAGCCGTTTCCACCCTCGTATGGTTATATACATTATAATACATTATATATA
>JAODAC010024619.1:0-17197 GCA_027575185.1 Mimaenictus wilsoni
AATCTTTTCTGACAAAAATAAATATCGGGTTGATACTTACTTAAAGAGCATTCGAAGAAAAGTTATCCTGTGTTTTCGGAAACGCTACATTGCATCACTTGAAATTCTTATGTTGTTGTCACTTCTTTAAGGAAGGCGGGTAAAGCTGTGTTTACATCGAGATGATCACCAACTTCTGAGAGCTTGCGTGCGTGTACGTGTGTGTGTGTGTGCATGTAAGTGGCCCACAGCGGTTGTATACAGGTGCCAAAGTTTTCGTTATAAGTTGAGATAATTGAAAAGATGAATTTTAAATAAAACTACAAATTATCCTTTCATTTAGTGAATACAACGAAGCGTTAAATTCCCGATATTATTTTAAAGGCACCCATTAAAATTTATTCCAACATCATATTCGTTATAAGTTGAGATAATTAAAAGATGAATTTCAATTATAATTTACAAATTACTGGTAAATTTGCAAAACTACTCATTTCTAATGATGCCAGACGAAGCAGCTTAATGAGTTCTTTATTTTGGTACAAGTTTCAATGAATTATCTCCTTATTTAACCATTTCTCCTATCTGCACCAACTCGATCGTGAATTTTTTTCTTCCGCATATTTCTCTCTGAATTTGCAACAACTTTTGTTTGAACATCATTAGGCACCCTCGTCTAGTTTCGGAGAAAATCAAGTGAATATGTCCTCTTATGGACGAATCAATTGAAAATTGCATACTTTAATCGTTTGTTTAGGGCACTTACACCGAGTCAAAAAATGGCTCTCTCAAAATGTGTACTCATTTGGGTCGTATAGACAACATGTGTCAAGGAGCCCTTCTCCTTCACACATGTTGTTTATATGAGGCCCAATTATATAGGCCCAATTTTTATTTTTTATTTTTTTCTTATAGAAATCTCTAGTAAAATTCTTTTCTAGTATTTTTTACTAACTTCACAGCGGTATAATAAAGTAATGCCAAGTTTTTGTTTTATGGTTATAAGCAATTTTATTTCATTTCAAGATATTCTTTCCTCTGGAGAGTGTTGCTTATAAGTGAAGGATACCCTTCATTCGTTTATTATAAATGAAAACTTTGGTTTGATTGGAATTCTCCGTGCTAAATACTGGCAAAACTGACACTCGCGTGGGTTCGGTCGTAAAACAGTCGGGGGTAACATTTCCTAGCATGTTTACATCTCGAAATATTATTGGGAAATATTTCAAATTACATGTGGATAAGCACGTTGGTACATTTAGGAAAAACTGCTGAAATTACTCTTTCATTATTCTCCTTTCAACTAGTGAATACTACAAAGCGTTAAAATCCTTATCTTATTTTATAGGCACCCACACTAAAATTTATTCAAACATCATATAAATTAACATATAAATTACACTCTTCAAAAACAAATGTTGACTTACTTAACCAAACATTTCATTACTATAATTATAAATTCGCATGCGTTGATATCGAATTTTACGTGCTGTTAAAAAGTTCGGCGAACCTTGAAGGAATATGATTAAAAATCCGGAACATATAAACTTGCATGTTTGAAAAATTGTTAATCATTGGGGCGGCGTATAAATGCACGTGTAGACGATGCGCACACCTGCTGAATGCGCATCAAATTTGACGTTGCAATAAATACATTTTAAAACCCACAGGAAAGAAACTAACCGCGCAATTAGGGAGAGAAGTAAAAGTTAATGAAACGTTTACTGTGCGCCCTGTTGCGTAAATGTGTCTTTGATTATAGCCGATTGTTTTGCAATAAACGTTTTAATTATCTTTTTTTGATGTTTATCTAATTTGGAAACGTTATTTGTATTTGCGATCGTGTTACGATTAAGTGATTAAGAAAATTTTCAAAGAGTTACCAAATTGAAAGGAAAAGAGTCTAGGTAACTTATAGAGAGTAGATTTTACTCTTAATCATATCGATACGTGATCGTGGCGGCATCTAGTGGTAAGTTTTACGTAAGTTTTTAAAGAGTTTTAAGAACTTAAAATGCTTAAAATGTCTTCTATCCTTACCCCACTAATCTTTAATCAAAAATTACATAGTTGATACAAAAGCCTTGCAATTTACAGAGTTGTATTCTTACCAGTTCAATAAGAGAATAAAAGAAGAGGAGGAATATTAAGAGGAAAGTTGGTAGACAACTTATTGAGCATAGCATTTCCTCTGAATCGTATGGACATATGTTTATGACGCTATCTACTAGAAGAAGTAAGTACCTAAAATTGTTTCAATGACTTCAATGACTTAATCAAAAATTAAACTACTAACTTAATTTACGGAGTTGCAATCTTCCCTCTTTAATAAATATACAAAAAAAGAGAAGAATGTTAATAGGAAAAGTTGGTAGGCAACTTCTTGAGCGTGTTTTTCTTTTCATCGTATATAAAATAAACTCGTGGCGCCATCTACTGGAAGAAGCATGTACGTCAAATTATTTAATCGTCTTAAATGACTATAAAACTCATTCCAATCTTACCTCACTAAACCTTAATCAAAAATTTAACTATTTATAAATATGCAACGCAATTTGCAGTGCCCGCAACCTGCCTCTTCAATAAATGTATAAAAACGACGAACGTTGAGCATGCCCACTGTAACCTAATGCTGTTGGCATATGCATAGTAGCGAAGCCGAAGAATGCTCGTTTTGAGTATCTTTTATTGATGTTTATCTAATTTGCAAACGTTGTTTATATTTGCGATCGTATTACGATTAAGTGATTAAAAGAGTCTAGATAACTTATAGAGAGTATATTTTACTCTTAATCATATCGAAATATGATCATGGCGCCATCTAGTAGTAAGTTTTACGTAAGTTTTTAAAGAGTTTTAAGTATTTAAAATTTTTAAAATGTCTTCTAACCTTACCCCACTAATCTTTAATAAAAAATTACATAGTTGATACAAAAACCTTGCAATTTACAGAGTTGTATTCTTACCACTTCAATAAGTGAAAAAAAAAGAGGAGGAATATGAAGAGGAAAGTTGGTAGACAACTTATTGAGCATAGCTTTTCCTCTGAATCGTATGGACATATGTCTGTGACGCCATCTACTAGAAGAAGTAAGTACCTAAAATTGTTTCAATGTCTTCAATGACTTAATCAAAAATTAAACTACTAACTTAATTTACGGAGTTGCAATCTTCCCTCATTAATAAATATATAAAAAAGAAGAAGATGCTAATAGGAAAAGTTGGTAGGCAACTTCTTGAGCGTGTTTTCCTTTTCATCGTATATAAAATAAACTCGTGGCACCATCTACTGGAAGAAGCATGTACGTAAAATTATTTAAACGCCTTAAGTGACTATAAAACCCATTCCAATCTCACCTATTATTTATTATTTAACTATTTATAAATATGCAACGCAATTTGCAGTGCCTGCAACCTGCCTCTTCAATAAATGTATAAAAACGACGAACATTGAGCATGCCCACTGTAACTTAATGCTGTTGGCATATGCATGGTAGCGAAGCCGAAGAATGCTCGTTTTGAGTATCTTTTTTTGATGTTTATCTAATTTGCAAACGTTGTTTATATTTGCGATCGTGTTACGATTAAGTGATTAAAAGAGTTGTATTCTTACCACTTCAATAAGTGAATAAAAAAAGAGGAGGAATATTAAGAGGAAAATTGGTAGACAACTTATTGAGCATAGCTTTTCCTCTGAATCGTATGGAAATGTTTGTGACGCTATCTACCAGAAGAAGTAAGTACCTAAAATTGTTTCAAAGTCTTCAATGACATTAAATGACTTAAAACTAATTCCAATATTACCCCACTAAACCTTAATCAAAAATTACGAACTACGAACTTAATTTACGGAGTTGTAATATTCCCTCTTTAATAAATATACAAAAAAGAGGAGAATGTTAATAGGAAAAGTTGGTAGACAACTTCTTGAGCGTGTATTTCTTTTCATCGTATATAAAATAAACTCGTGGCGTCATCTACTGGAAGAAGCATGTACGTAAAATTATTTAAACGTCTTAAATGACTATAAAACTCATTCCAATCTTAGCTCACTAAACCTTAATTAAAAATTAAACTATTTATAAATATGCAATGCAATTTGCAGAGTTATAATCCAACCTGCCTCTTCAACAAGTGTATAGAAACGACGAACATTGAGCATGCCCATTGTAACCTAATGTTGTTAGCATATGAATGGTAGCGAAGCCGAAGAATGTTTCATTAACACATGCTCGCTTTTAAAGAGATAATTACGGTGTATTGCTGAGTTTGGACGTGGCGTTAATTAGCCGCAGTTTTCACACTTTTGTGGCCGCGCTCCAGCGTTTACGCTTATTAGTTTTTTTTTCCATCTTCTCCTCGTTGCGCTACAAAGGTTTAATCAAAAATTATTCGCAGAATCTTTTCTCGGCCGCGTGAAGTCGTTTTTATCAAGAGAATTCAAGTTTCGTCACGATTGCGCTTGCAGCAGTTTGTTGTGGCTGTAGATTGTTGTGATCGTGCAATTTGCTCGCTAATTCAATCAGCTAATTAAGGCTCGATCACTGCAATTTTAAAGCGATTGATTAAATATTTTACCAGGAAGTTATAAAGTTTATAATACGGATAATCGTGAATCAGTGAGCATGAACGACGCGCAACAACGGCAGGCTGGGTTGCGGCTGGATTTTTTGCGGCTCAATTCAATAAGCACCTAATTGAGTATGGCGATCTATTTAGAGGCGATTTTACGATGGTTGCGACGCTATTTGTTGTTTACTTCCAGGGTTACCATATTAGAATTATGTATAGTGGTTAATTTCCGTTTGAAACAGGTTTTAAAATACTTATATTCGAGCAATAGGTGTTTCTAAATGAGTATCGGGGTTTTAACACTTTGTAGTATTTGTTGCATGATCTTTAGAATCTTAAGTAATATATGAGGTAAAAGAGGAACTCAAACAGTTTTAGATTCGAGTTTACAAATGTTCAATGTAAGCATTTTTCGGGATTTGTCGGCTTTTTAGTCTATAATGACTTGAAATGATACAATTGACCCAATTGAAAACGTGTTCGTATGTTTTCCAAACATTCATCAATGAAATTGTTATTTTACGATTGGTTTTCCGCGTGAATTTCGTCGCGCTATTATCTCTCGCACGCTATTATCTCTCACTTATTCTACACTTCGTTAGGTATCCCTCAATCGTCCCTTAGTTTTCCTTTTACACCTGTACGTTTGTGCATGTAAGCGGTAGTATCAAAAATGGCGCCTAAGGACAAAAAGCTTTCTGAGTTCTGAGTTTGCAAAATTTGAAAGAAAATATAATTATAGGCAAAACTATTTGAGTTTCCCTTTCATTTCATGTATTAACCATTAATCTAAGTTTCATGTAATATATTCTATAATGCCATAAAACCCCGATATTCATTTATAAACACCTGTAATAGTAACAGAAATCATTCTTTTATCATTTTTTCGGATAAAAAACGAAAATAAAGTGGCGTATATTAATTCCAAATTAATGAGCCATATACCAATCAATTTGTAAGTAAATTATCTACTCTCTTCTAGGTTTTCATGATATTTTGCTCAAATGCACCTGAGTTATGTGCATTGAAAGTTGCACATCACATTTTTTAAAATTCAAAGTAACGATTTTTCGTCTTTATTTCGTCTTTAGAAATTAAAATCTTACATGTGTTATAAATTCAAATCCATTTAATGCAGAATTCTTTACAAACCTCTCCAATCTCACCAAACTTACTTTATTTTAAATTAATTTATAGGCATTAATTTAATTATTTCTGTCAGCCTACATCACTCTAGAAAATCTAATATAACTCCATTCCCTCGTACTTCTAAATAACGTGGCACTATCACTCAACTCTTATTCAACGCTTAATTTCACGGCACATAAAAAAATCTGGACAAAAGCGACACGCGTTGTTGACGACCAAATAATAGAAAGCGCGATGAAATGATTGCCCAACACAGATTCGGACAATACAGCCCGAAAATTCCACGCGCTACAATTAATTAAGATTCGTCTAAGACAATGCGCAAATCAATCATTAGCGATCGCCGATTGTGCTGGCGTGCCTTTTAATGAAGCCCGCGCGCGCGCCTGTAATTATCAAATTAATACCGGCACATTTGAATATCAATTAAGAGACCTTAATTCCATCGGATCGAAGCGATGCTTTGAGCGTACGAGTATGAGGTCAATACGCACAGGAAAGTACGCTCGCTGTGCTCGATGTATCGAGAAGACTAATTTACCGAAAGGAAAATCTGAATTAATTAGGCTTTATTTGCTTGGGAGTCTATAAAATTAATTTTCAGAAGCGATGGAACACCGATTGCTAATGTAATGAACAGGTATCAATGGTTGGGAGTGCCAACATTTCGTGGTAAGTAACATAATAAGCTTATAATGATTTTAGGAGGTTAATTGAAGGATAATTATTTGTAATTATGCTGATTATAATTTTTTTTGTTTGATTTTGCCGAGCATCGACTGCTATGGTCATAAGCTCTATTCAATTATTTTTCAATGTAATTAGTCATATTAGAGGCTAACACTACTAATAAGAAGAGGAAGAATTCACTTTAATATGCATCCCCACCGAGAATCGAACCCGGGACCTCATGGACAGTGGTCATCGAACATACCACTGCGCCACTTGGCTCGACTAAGATTATAATTATTGTTATTAAAGGAAGATTACTAATTAATTTAATTTGTGTATTCAGTTTTAGGTTTTATATACTACAAAATCGCACGAATCAAACCTATAAACCAATGAGAATAATTAAAATGGATCCTTGAACGTTTTTGGGTGTAAGGGAGATTGAAGATAACCTCGCCTTCACGAGGAGCACCCTGCTTCAAACCAAAGAGGCCCTGGCCACCGAAGATAAAACATTCAAACCACGCTGTGCGGGAATATGTCTTTGACCTGTCTTTCCTTCTTCCTGATATTTTCTGGGTACTTTGAGCATTTGATTGCCAAGGATTGCAAATATAGTCAGGCACAACGTGCCAATGAAGAAAAGACCGCAAGGAAGACCACCAAAGAGATGGACTCAAAGCTGGACGTCGTCGTCCATGGAATAACGACAAACAGGGCGAACCCTAGTCAATGGAAGAAGAAGAGAAGAAGAATAATTAGTATTAAAATTATTAAGAAATTTACCCGCCTAGGTTGCACCTCGATGTTTCACGACGGGGGTCGAGGTTCGAGTCCTCGAAGGGATCATCTTCTTGTGTTAATAATTCTCTCAAGAAGCTCTCCTCGATGGCAAAAATAACTACACTAACAAACAACAAATCAACTCATCTATTAGACACCCTTACAAAACATACCACACATTCAACTACAAATAATCTAAAATGTCACAGTCAACAACAAAACAAACAACATATAACAATAATAACACAAATGTAAACACAATAATCTTAGGTAACCAGTGAGAAAACCCATAAAAGGTCGTCAGACATTAAAATATATGTAGTATTATTATTAGGAAAATCTTTATTGGAAAGGTTATATTTTCCGGTGGCAATCGACAATCGACATTATATTCTGAATCAAAAATAAAATTCAAAAAGTGAAACTTAGCAAACTTAGATTTCAGACATTTAGTAGATGTCTAAAATCTAAGTTTTGATTAAGACATATCAAATCTAATAGAAACTTGACATGTTTTCACACTTTCGCCGATTTTCATCATTTCTCTACATCGCAGGAAGATTGGCATCTCGCAACTCCTACCGTATTTGAACTCGGCGGCTATAATATCAACCCAAGCCCGGCATGTGTGTGAGTGAGCCTGTCCAGTATGTGCGGTTGCGTGTGTGTAAGTATATGTGTATGTAAATGTGTTTGAATGTGAGTGACTGAGGTCTGCATGTGCAACACGCCAACTATTGAAATAACTATTATAACCGCCCGTTGGGTGTACGCAAGGACAGTAGCCCTGGGCGTTTTTAAAAGCTATACTTACCGGCCGATGGCCGGCGGGTATTTCAATCCGCCGATGGTCGCGGCGCGGCGGCGGCAGTGGAAACCTGTTCGTCGTGCGGATGATGGTTTTCAGATCACACACACTTACACACTTACACACACACACACACACACACATACACACATCCATACGCTTGGAACGCACATTGATGCAATACGGAGAGTGCAGGGCCATAGCGTGATGGGTTCGGTTGCACGCGCATCCGCCACCAATGCCGAGAAACCACGCACACCTTCGCTCTCGATCAACACGTTCGCAATGCGCCACGGCGTGCACGATGCGACTTAAACTAAACTTAATTATTGTCTACATAATAACGGCAAACGGCAGCAATTTCGCCGGCAAGGAGGCGACTCCTCGGAAGGAGTTATACTGACCCTTTCAAAATATATCCAAAGTTGATCCAGTTCTTGCCATATGAACCCATAAAATCCAAAGTTATTAAGTTCTACTGCTTTAAAGTCCTTAGGATGTCCTTATGAAATCACGATGGCGTTATGTTGATTTTAATAAAGTGAAGCTATTCTTGAAAGCCTTATGAATGACCCTGTATAGTTGTAGTGATTGTGGGCAGAGAGGAAACACGCAGAAGGAGAAGAGTTCTGTTAAACCAACAGGTGTTTTCTGATTTACGTGTTGCGCGGTTGTCTTGTGGAGTCGTCCACCCGATCGCAGGAAGTCGCAGTGGCGTGTCACGAATGTAAGACGTGAATAATAGATCCTTAAACGATTCGGGAACGAGTAAATGCTTCCGATTCGGGAGGAAGTGGCTTAATTCGCACCTTGCGTTATTCGTGTTCAACATTAGGCTTTAATTAATAGATAATTATCCATTGATATCCAACAGATGCAGTTGAGATTTAAACAAACAGATATTTCAGCAATTAAGTGATGCTTCAAATTACTATTAGTCACGATTGAAGTTGGAAGTGCTTTTTTTTTGAAACAAGAAAATGATTCGAAAATTTATGACTGGAACACCTAATAAGAATGAACCAATAGAAAGAAGATCCTGGGTATAATTGTATAGGAGATAATAAATTAGTCAAAATCTATTTGGAAGAGTTTGCTCTGATCAAGATTCAGCGTAAGTATAACTATACTAGTTTGGACTCTAGGCTCTAGTGTAGATTCCGGATTTGGATACTTGCAGAGAAATGATTGTGTACATCTGAGTAAGGCTATCAAGAAGACTTTCAGTGGGAATAGCAGTGTATATTGAATTTCCAAAGATTCCATTTTCAGAGAAAGACGATGTCAATGTTTTTAGTAGGTATATATTCCCCTGAAACATTAATACTTTCCAAGTCATTAATTAATGGAGAGGACTGTAGGTTGTTGGTAAAACATGTTGATATTTTGCTGTGAAAACACGATTTTTGTCACTGTTTTACAAGTTTAATAGATAAATCGTACGATGTACATTTCGCCGTTAGGCATCATCGGGTACTAGCGAGCCAAAAGTTACAAAAGATGTATTTATACAAAAATTCTACATTATACAGTTTTATGATGTATGGAGACGAATTAGTGGGGAGCTGACCATAATATCGGTTTGTCATTTATAACGAGGTCCGGGTTTCCACATCAAAATAATTTCCAAGTCAGTAATTTAATATATATCGATCAAGAGCGTAGATGCCTAGACCCAGGTGGTGACAAATGCTGGTGGTGACAATGTCACAACTACTAGGCCTGGATATATTAACATCTGTAATTGTTATTAAAGAAATGATCATCATTCTGCACCAGGAAAGACACCTACCCACAAGGAAAGACATGAGGTCAAAGATACCCCGAGCAATTCATGAAGAAAGGCAGGCCACTGGCTTATGTCTGATCAGCAATTAGACGGGTAAAATGAAGAATAAATACCTTTTGAGAAGATTTGACGTTATTAAATGAACCTAGTTCTGAATGATATTTTATAGGGGGCAGGGGCGGGAGCACGGCTCTTGTAAACTTCAACCAGATGGGTCCATTGTTCTGCCCCGGCTGTCTGACCTTAATGACCTAAGAACTCCGCAGGAAGATATCCGGAAGGAAGGATCAGATATGTTGGAATTCATAGGTATAGGTTGGTACCAGAAAAAACAGCAGAACCAGGTCTATTTTGTAATAAACAATTCTTTACAGAATTTGAGGACCCGCACCCACACGTAATTGTTGTTAATTGCGATGCGTATTTCGGATGCAAAGCATCCATCTTCAGGGATATACTAAATTTTAACTAAATTTTAAGTTGGGGCGCTATTTATACCAAAAATTGTTTCTCCTAATGAGTAGTGGGAGACTTCCTGGGGAGGTCTTACTATAGGCAATACGTGGTATTTGTCCATTAACCATATCGCATATACTCTCGATCAGTATATGCCTGATGACATATACCGAGAGTTTACAATATGCTACGGTAAGAAATACAAAAATATTTTAAACCTAGACTAAATTCTACGCAAATAATGGACTTGTACAGGCATGACCGGAAGGCCAAATATTGCCTCGATCTTCGACGCTTTGATTCATGCTGAGCGCACTAAAAATGCGAGTTTTGGGCTCGCACGCCCAAACAAATAGACAATTCAGTGTTTTACTAGTATGAAGTATACGTCGGACAAAGTTTGTCCCAGAGACGACTGTGAATACCGGTGGCACAGTTGATCATCCTTAGACATCCCTCATCTAATAAATATACATTTTTGTTTTCATACGCCTATCTAAACAGTTTGACTCTACCTGTTTTCTAATATTTCCGTGTGGGGTCCTTAGTTTCAGAAACCAAATCATATTAATGGAAACAGTCGATTCCGAAAGCTACAGGGTTTTTGAAGAATAAATTTAGAGTAATTGATACTCGAGGTCCTTCATTCTATATACTCCTAGAATCTAAGAGAATTTCAGGAACTAAAACATGAATAACTATCTAAAACTATTTCCCATCAAATGTTAATTAACAACCAATTAATAAAAGTAGATGAGCCACCCTAACAATGAATGAACCTCATTCAAATCGCCGGTAACCGCAAGCGGATTGTATAAGATAAAAAGAACTGGAGCGCATCTCGCCATCGCCATCCGAAAATACTTACATCAGCGATGCGCGCTGTGGACGCAGCCACTGCGCGCATAAATGCAGTCACCGTCGGCGGTGATTTATAATTTTTAAGTAGTTTGTGTGGCTCGCGGGCGCGCGCGCTTACACGCCGCCGCCGAACGTAATTTTGAAAGAATTTAGATTGAAATCTTTATAAGAGTACGCCCACTCGTTCAAGGCTGCTGCTGCTGTTGCTGTTGCTGCAGCAGTGCACGGCCCCGAAACAACTGCTCAACCGCGGCAGCAGCAATGCGCCAATGCGAGAAGACAAGCGCGTCCGCGTGAGAGTCAGATAAACGCGTGGTGTCTTCGTTAACGTGTTACCATTTTCAACGACTATAAGCACCTCGTCTATTGCCTACAAGTCTATTTGAATTATTTCGAGTGCGTTCGAATTAAATTTACTTTTACGAGTCTACAATTCATTTCGACAAAAGGCGGTCTATTCTAAATGACTATTTTTAGATTAAGACGTATATTTTACATAAATTCGTATGGTAAATATAGTCCTTTCAAAGATTTTGTCTTCTGAAAAACAGACAGAGGAGGAATTTCAGTCATTTATTGATTGATATTTGCAAATTTAGTTAATAATAGATCAAAAATAGAATATTAATAAATAGATGCAGCTACCTGGAGAGTCTTTAAGCCCAGCAAAACTGAAACACGAGTTGGGTTGATCGTAAAACAGTAGAGGGTAACCTTTCTAGGCATGTTTACATCTCGAAATCGCTGGCGCACTAACTAAACTGATGTAACCGTCATAATTTTAGAGAAATATCTGAATTTTTGATAAAATCCTATTGGAATCCGGACGGGCGCATTGTCATTTCCTCTTTCGTGGTGCGAGTGCGTGGCGTAAACGTTACATACAACTTTGTAACGATCTCTCACTCCACACTTTCCCAAGTCCTGAATTAGGAGGAGGGTTGGGCAACTCATTCCCGTAAAATATCGCATATGCTAACTCACGTACTGCGAGACCCGATCAGAAGAGGGGAAAGCTAACGTCTTCGGAAGGCGTTAAAACGCTATATGTCCTAAAAAACCAAATTAATGCATATAAAACCTAAGAGTTTATCGAACTTATGCTTAAAATATTTGTCTATACATTTACAATGTATACAAACCAAAAATTATTAACGAACCGTCGTCAAATAAACAATAGCCATCCATTGCATTTACTACTAAAACCATTCACGAACCCTCTTTAAACATTCAAACAAAGCTACAAAGAATCAAAAGTCATAAAACTTGACGCAATTAACATCCAATTCTGTTGCAAGTTGCAACTGCTCACACCTTCAACAGCTAACAGCAGCAAACTCTGAATAAGCGCGTAGTGACTCGTGACAAAACCAATTCTTCGACTTCTTCGGAAAAAGAGGCAAAGACGTGCGCAAATGGCGCTGCTGCCGTTATCGCAGCCGCCGCCAGTATGTGGCATATTAATTTGTTGCTCTGCTACGCAGAGTATCCCGAGCCGCGCTCTGTTCCACGGATGCGTTGCGTTCACGCTTGACGCGCAAAGATGATATTAACCGATGCGCCCGCTGAAAACAGGGCCCCGATGCATGAGTTATAATTGCACGTCCAGGATATACTTAAAATATTTGCGTTGTAAAGGTAAATAAATGCCCGCCGCTGATTGGTTTCGCCGCGTAATTACTAAGGAAACCGCAGACGCGTTTTACCACCGCGTCCACAGCATCCCATGGCCGATCCTTTGCAGTTTCGCAAAGCGTAATGAAATGCACGCGGTGCAAATGATCGGCGCCCGCGTTTTATTTATATTTGCTTATTAATAATGATACTTTTGCGCGTGCGTTCGTCGCCATCGCCAACGCCGTGCGCCGACGTGATGCAATTTAATAATCGAATTGTTTATGAATATTAAAACCGCCGCAACCACCTTCGGACGGCAAGCGGCAGTGAAAAATGTTGTTTAATTTACGATTGCGCGATAAGGACTGCATCGCATTCGCTGTCCGGCGAAAAATTTTAATTAATCTATTTCGGGCTGCGACTGGTGCTGACTGAGAAATTGGCAATGTGCATAAAAATTAATTAAATTAATAGATTTCGGTCGTGATGCTAAATGCGAAATGCGAAATGTTATAATTAGCGTTGACGTTGTAATTGATGTTTAATCAACAATTACATGAATCAACACGATAACTATCACCAATCGCTGGACCAGTTTCGTATAATTTTCGATTTTTTTAATGTTACCAATGTATTTTAAACAAAATTAACGAGTTTCATACGGAAAATATTTTCAATTTAAATTAAACATTAAAATACAAAGAACTTAGATAAAGTTACATACAATTTATATCCTTCTTGAAATTTAATAACTTAATTATTCCTAATTGTTATGTACAATGTGTCGTCATTAAGAAATGTACCACGGACTGTACCAAGTTGCGGCAAAATGTGGAACTAAAATATGAAATTCAAAGTTCGTTCTAAAATATTTTCTAATTTACAAATCATGGAATGTCCAATCTTATCGATTATTCGTTAAACATAGACTGTTTTGATACACATTTACGCCATTTTCGACAATTATTGCAAAATTTATTTAATAAAAAACCTATTTTCCAACAAATGGCGGGTTTTTGTTTTTTCATTTCTTTCTCATTTCCCCGATTTCTAGGATTATAAATCATGCACCAATAGATTCAGCTTGAAAATTTCTTCAATCTCTTGATTCGGTTTTTCTTTTGATTACTTACAATCCCATTTTATAGCTCTTGAATGTTAAGGCGATATTAGATATATATAATAAAGGCGACATTTTAACTGTTAGCAAAATGATTTGATTTGCTTCTTCTATACATTTCACTTTTATCTATATTTACTTTCTTTCTATGAAAACAAATCATATACCATTCGATTCAGAATGAAATTTGCCACTATGTCTTGCAACCGTTTTTTGATTACATGTTTAGAAATAATGTTGTATATCGTTGAAGTTAAGACTAATAACGTCAACATTTCCGTTCTCAAAAAATGACTTGTCCTGAACATTCCATTTTTATTTACATTTTCCTTATTTCTAGAAGTATATAACATGCACCAATCGATTCAGCGTGAAAATTGCTTTAAACTTCTGGGATAGTTCCTCATTTGATTACTTATAACCGATGTTAGAAATCATAAAATTTGAGTCGTGAAACGCTGACATTTTCGCTGGCAAAAAGAGACTTGAAATGACCTGTCCCAAATATTACACTTTTATTGATATTTGTTAAATTTCTATATACACAAATATTACACCAATCGATTCAAAAATAAATTTGCGTCAATCTTCAGTAAGACTTTCTTCAATTCATTACTTAAGAGCGATATTATACACCGCTGAAATTGAGTCTAATATCGTTAGCATCGGCAATCTCAGAAAATGATTCGGCCTAGAGATTCCATTTTATCTAATATTTCTCTTAATCCTGCAAATATAAATTATATACCAACAGATTCAGAATTAAATTTGCCAATAACCACGACCAACATTTTCACACTGAATTACCTATGATCGATATTATAGACCGAAGAAATTGAGTCTTAATCATTCACCAACCAAATGAAATTGCGGCGAAAATGTATTTGAATTTTTCCTTTCAAATCTATAAAAATCACCATAAATAACACGATATATTAAAATATGCAACCTATTAAACATAAAATTACTATTTTACTCCATTATGATCGTATTGATTAGAAATCAATTAATATTTAATAACAAATTAACGTGAAAATACCTGAGAATAGCAGATAAAAATTAAATCAATCTATTCTCACACAAAAATATGCGATAGTTAAGGAAACTGCCTTTCAACATGTAATGAAAATTTCCCGTATACAATTAATGTCGGCGGCGTAATACATGTCTAATCAACAATTACATGAATCACGATTAGAATCGCTCGAGCGCATGCTACAATTATTAAGTAACTATTGATTAACCCCTCGAGGTAGGAGCGTGAAAAATAAGGACTTAATTTAATCGCAGGTGATAATTATCATAACGCATTTCTAATGGCAATTTTGCAACATAATATTCGCGTATCTGCGAGGAATCTACGCACCAAGCATAAATGTTTAATTTGTGCGCAGTGTCGATACATTTGCAATACGACGAGGCAGTCGTCCGGATAGATTATTAGCACTTACGATATGGTTCAATATTTATAGAAATTCTATTGCTTACTACTACTACTTGTAATTGATTGTTGACAATGGTAGCTAACAAATCGTGTTTATTCATTGTTCATTTTAATTAAGAAATTCGAAGTTTGTTTCGTTTATTCTTTATAGCAGTGAATAAAGTTAAGTATACATTTATCTTAAAATATATTTTCAAAAATCAGGCAAACTGCATCCAAGTTAAAACATTAAATCAAATTAATTATCATTAAATCACACAGCAAATTATACACGCTTCCCAAAAGCCATTAGGCAGTCATTAGTGCGATTTAATTTTGGACATTCGCAAAAACAGATTTATTACGACGATAAATCAGTTTGGCAATTTGCATTCTACTACCAAGTTACCAAGACGCAATGCACATTTTTGTTCAGCTTTTATTCCGCGAATTCTACAAGCAAATGTTTGAATACATTGCATGTACCATACTGCGTTGGTGATCGAAACGTATAAGTAAGGTTTTGTAACAATTGCAAACCACAAGCCATAAAGTCATAAAATTTAGTTCCCAAGGAATGCAAGGTATTATTGGGCGACTTTTTCAGATTTGTCTATGTATCCTCCTCACTTCCGAAAAAATGCAAGTGCTTGGGTTCATGGGGAGCTAACAATGGGGACCGAAACAAGTAATTAGTAAAAGTTCATATTGCCGTGAGTAATTTGGGACCAAAATAAAATTGCACACTGAAAACTGACCTGAATATTTCAGGGCGACATAGAAACATCATAGGTGATGACATATAACGTTACATATGTGGTCTCCCCCCCCCCAAATAAATTATATATTGCGTATCATCTCAATTTGCATATTCTTGTGAATTTTTGGGACCAAATTCCTCATTAGAAAATGAACCAGAATTTTCCAGGGTAAAATTTATAAAATAATGTATATTAACACATTATTATAACAAATAAAGAGGTCATAATCGTTTCTTCAAGATTTTCGGTATTCTATCTACTTAAAATTCGAATTAGAGATTTATGTCGCGGTTTTATTAGAGATTTATGGCCAAAAATTGGCGATTGTGCACCGGACCTTTGTTTCAGGTACCCTCCTAAATCCGAATATAAAATTTAATTAATTTAGGACAATGTTCTTTCATTCAAAATATTTTATTTCAGACAACACGTGTACGGACGTAATATTTCGAAAAATTTTATTATACTCTATTACCCCTAGTGCCTAATATATCAATAAAATAACAACACATCGTTGTATATCTCAAGTGTCATTGTGTATAGTTATGTATACAAAGTGAATGGCATTCGCCATAATGCACTTGAATGCTATGTATTCGAATGTCGAAGATTTCGAAATGCATGCGGGACGTTCGAACGGCGTCCAAAATTAGCGCCGAAATCGCGTAGGTTCCGCGTCAAAGACAACAGACGCCGTTAAGAAGAATTGATGTCGCTGTTTGTGCCGCGCATCTTAACGAGTTGACATCTTTTATTTGACTAGATTACTGTGTCCAATTCATTAGCCCCAGCGCCGTTGCGTTCGGTAAAAGTATCCTTTATCTTTCGGTCGACAATTCCATTATACGGCCGCCCGCCCGCCTGCCGCCGCCGCCACAACGCCCAACTTGTTTCGTCCGTGCACAACCGGCACGCACTTGTCAAAATACATTTTACGCATATTTCTACGCACATTCATCAGGAACCTACGAATGCGCCACCGGTCATAAATTTTCCGATTCATTCGTCGTGTATACACGACTATTTTACAGTTTACGACGTTCCGTTTTCATTTGTCACATTGTCACTTGCATGCTTGTAGTAAGTTTATTTACTTTTTTATGTGTTTGCGTTTATGTACATTAAAATTTGTACTTGATTTACGATTTTAGTGAAAGTTACGTTATTGGGTTTTTATTATAACAAAGACTATAATATAATAATATAA
>JAODAC010024630.1:0-17194 GCA_027575185.1 Mimaenictus wilsoni
GTTATTTAACTGTGAATAAGGAAACCCACCCCAAAAAAAGAAAAACAAAACTCCCAAAATTAAATAAATTGCACCATTACAATTTGAATTATAGACTTATGTCGCGGTTTAGATCATAAATTGACATTTTGGTTGTCAATCAATAAGTTGTCAATCGTTAAATCGTTAATCAAATGGAGCCGAAATGATTTAATTGATGCATTTCCTTAATAAAAACACTTTTATAACAATTATACCTTAAAAGTATTGTTAGTTTTATGAAGAACATTTTTATTTCATCTCAGATAATATATCTACATTGTAATGAATTGTTTATTTTGAGGTTTATTCCGTTCTCATACTCAAAATTTCATACATCTGAAATGAAATATCAAATATCTAAATATTTCAAAACCGTAAACCGAGTTTTGAAAAAGTTAGGTTTGTTCGAAACTACACAGATAGATCTTCTTAGAAGAAAAAAAAGTAAATGTTATGTATAACTAGAATCTACACTACATCATCATTAATATCACAATAGTAAAATATAAATAATACCGTTTGACTTTTTGCAATAAATATTTCATATAATATAAATAATATCAGCTATCTATTCTGATACTGTAAATACCATACAACACGAAATACATTTGTCTTCTATCGCTGCCACCTAATTAAAATGCCTACCGTAGATAGACCACCCTATAATAAAAAAAAACTAACTTACAATAAAACTCAATATTTCATTGCATATTGCATACAATCGAACATTTGTTAATTCCGTTGAATAGCAAAACCCAACATATTTTAATGTGCGCTGCACGTCGATGATAAATGTGTTTGTTAACGGGCGCGCATGTTGCGTGCGTTCATTACCATTGTCGACGACAATCTGCCAGATTCGCTGATAGACATACACTTACACTACGACCACCTCCAGGCCGTGCACGTATAACATCGGCATATACATATTCAAAGGCAGAGCATGAAACACATCGAAAACCGATCGATACATCGATGTCGATGCGATTGATTCATTTATTACCGGTGGTACTGCGTGGCGCATTGTGCGTTCGTTCCCGTCCGTGGGCGGCCCTTTCTCGGAGCGCACTAACCCCTTAACGACATTAGTTTTCCCCGTTTATTTTTTTCCTCTGTGTTCGATTCGTGTATGGCTGCGCGCGTGTGACTGTGGGTTTATGTGTGAGCGCCCTGTTTTGTCTAGGCAAAGGGCGAAAACTATGCAAACCATTTTGTCACCCCTTCTCGGCCGCATTTCGAACCGAACCGAAACCGATTAAAAACAACCCCATCGAAGGCCCGAATTGAATTCGATACGTTGTCAATGCCTTGTGTGTGTGTGTGTGTGTGCGTGCGTGCGTGTGTGTGTGTGTGTGTGTGTGTGTGTGTGTGTGTGTGTGTGTTTGCGTATGCGGTCCGGTGTGCCCTTCGACGGTCTTAGCAACTTTGCAAAAATTTATATTTATTTTGATGCTCGGGGCCTACGTCCGACTGCGCGAATATACACACACACACATACACTCATCTACTCGCACTTACTCACACATACACTCGCATATTCGCACATGTACACATACATGTACTCACACACACATACTCATACATACATAAACATGCGGAGCGCAAGTATAAACTCCGTGGGGACATTTTTTTAGGAGCGCAGTTTTAAATTCGTTTCGGCTTTGCCACCCCTAACGTTGTTTTTTCATCTTCTTCCCGAGAGCCGTGGATCTAATGACAGAAACGTCGAAATGCGAATTTTTCGAGGGTATGCGTGGCGTTTTTTTAGTTTCGCCCGTGGGGTGAAAAAGACAAAAGATTGCCACGAACGTAAACTGCGTTTATGCGATCGGAAAAAGACCCCGGAAAGTGGGAATCGCTCGGGCGGGCGCGGCGCTCGAATCGCGTCGAATGATAAATGAAGCAATCTAAACATTCATCTGAAGCTCTGAGGCTCGATGCATTTATGAGACAAAGACGTGATGTCGTTAAGTGTCGAGGAATTGCGAGCGGAAATGCGTCGCAAGGGAGACGCTGAAATATTACGCGCTTTTATTGGACAATTTACATTCGAAATTTTTGCAATTACAGATAGTACTTGCCGAAATGAAAGTTAGGGTTCATTTTTTATAAGATTAAGTTGTTTTAGCAGCCCGATTATTGTGCATTTCAAATAGCTGCTCGATTTTGGGTTCTTGCTTTTATACTTTTAAGGACTGGTTTGATTATGAGCGCGCGTAGACTGCAGGCTGAATGAAACTGCCATAAGAATGCCTAGGAAGAAGTTTGAATTACATCATTTTATTCCTCATTAAAATTGACTTTGTACACGAATGTTAACAAATCCATGTTGCCTTCTTGATTTGACGGGATCGGTGCAGAAAATCACCCATTTCTAGCAACTATTACAAACTTATTTCGTTGTCGAATTTTAAATTATTAGAATCAGATTAGAATGCAATCGAAATTCTTTAAAAATATTTTTCAAACAACAAAATTATTTTGCTGAATAAATCCTACTTTAATGTAATATACTGAAATAATATAGGATTTATCAGTTTTATCAAGTTTTATAAGTTTTACGAAGCATTCGGGTCGTCAAGTGCTCAAATGCGGGTGTGTTTATTTTCCATGTCTCTGCGAGCGCACACACAGCATAGATTTGTGAATTCGATCTTCTATTACATTGCTGAAGGCGATTGCTGAAGCGATTTACACGTTTCCACTGAATCCTATTTAATATATCTCACATCTAGTCTTTGAATCTAATAACTTCAACGAAACAAGTCCAAATTATACAGAAACTAATAAGTTCTCTGTAGTTGTATACAGGTTGTTACAAGTCATGAAGAGCCATAAAGTGTGTATGCTTAAAATGAACAAAGGTACCAAAAATGCAGACTAGTTTCCAATGAGATAATACAAAAATACGAAAAAAAAGTTCCAGATTTATTTTAACAGATTATCTCAATCATTTCTGTACCAAAGCCCACCTTAGCCTATCCAAAATTATGATGCTCCCACGTCCAAGAATTCATCCTGTCCATGTCTAAAGTAAAATGTGGTCCAAGAAAGGGGACTTCCCTTCAGAGTGAGACTCAAAGATCCTTATTTAGATCAGCAGTGTGTTTATATTGCTACTATTTTGTTACTTTTTTGATATATCTAGGCCAATTACCCCCCCCCCCCCCTTTAACAATTTGATTGTCCCCAGTAAGGCGTGAACTGGGTATTGCACAGATTGTGACACAATTCATGGAATAGAATTAGTCTTGCTATGGTATGTTTATGACTACGACTTTAAATTGGACTGTCACTAGTAGTAGGATCAAACATATGCCTGGAACAAGGACTTGGGCAGAGATAACAGTCTTGTTCGGGCGAATTGTACATTTTTGAATTTTTATGTTGGCAACACGTATGAGTTGGGTGCACTGCGTTGCATCGGGTAAGGTCGGAACGGAAATCAGGCAGTTGTGCGCTGAAGGAAGGTTTTCTGAGGGGACCGGCTCTCACTCTCTCTGTCTCTCTCGTTTCGGCCGTCAAAGAAGGTGATTGTGCCAATAAACATCTAAAAACATCATGCGGCATTTATTTTTTCAGAGTCAATTTCAGTCGCGCGACTGAGTATCAAAGTGGTATTCTCGTGTAAAAGCGAGACGTGAAATTTGGGCAGATTATCCGGGCTGCCCAACAAGTCTAACTAATTATAAGATTGCAGACCTCCTCTGGGTCGATAATTATAACTAGAACTGGAACTAGGACTCTGATTTGAATTAAGTCTATTGTCATACTGAGACTGTGACACATACTGAGACTTGCAGTTAGTTTAATTAGGGAGAACTGATGGAGAAAATATCTCAGTGAAAATTGTGAATGTGAATCAGTCAGAATAGATTCTGGTCACAAAATATCGCAGAGGAAAGTCAATAAATACCGAGGTCAAATTTTTGCTTCTCAAATCTTGCTTTTTTTTACTTCGCATGGTCCCCATTTTTTCTGCCTCTTTATCGGTCGTCAAAAACAATCATTGAAGCGAGACGTCTGCTTTACTTATTGTTGGCGTTTCATTTACTTTATTAAATTATTATTTTTAAAAATATTTAATTTTATAGCAGCGAGAAGTTGTGTCGACAAGTTCCATTAACACCTAACCTTAGTTCCTAACCTAACTTTATTTCACATAAAAATCATCGCAAGCGGCGCGAAATTCGAATTATTTCTAAGTTTTGCAAATTTGAAACTCGACCACTTGAATGAGGGGTTCCTTGACGACGAAGTTAATACGAGAGTCGAAACTCTAGCCCAACCAAAGTATATCAAATTTAGCTTAAGACTGAATGTATTTTCATAAACCCAAAACGAGCATTCAGAAATCTCTAATCTACGCAATTCTAAATATGGGGATGCAGGAACACAGCAACCCTTCATGGGCATATGACATCGATGGATTAACCTAGAAAAGTTTATATGAATACTAAAAATCAAGCCTTGATTAACAAAGAAATAGAAGAAGAAAATGACTTGGTACTCAGAAAAATAAAGTAAAGAAGAGCAGAATGGTTAGGGCATGTATGGAGGATGTCAGAAACAGCACCAGCTAAACAAATTATGAACTGGTTTTCAAAATCGAAGAGAGGACGAGGGAGACCAAGGAACAGATGGTTAGATGAGATAGAAAAAGATCTAAAAGAGGCAGGGATAAATTGGAAGGAACTAGCACACGACCGGAAAAAGTGGAAAATCGCAACACACAAAATATGAACACGCAAAACGATGAAAACCCGGGACTAATTCCCCCAAAAATGGATTTAAAAACAAGCCTAATTTTAAGCAGGCAAAACTGCATAGCAGTGGAGAGCCACCCAACTAAAAATCAGCGCCGGAGATAACAAATTAAATACAATTAACATAAACGACAACTGCATTTAATTCAAGTGTTAAAAAACGTGAACCCACGAATATGATAAAACATTCAGCCAAATTTCTTACGACAATTAAAACTTTAAACTATACATATCATAAATATTATAGTAAATATGAAAAATAACCGAGCATACATTAAATAACTCATTTATTTAATGTATTATTTTTATTTTCCACGGAACTTTGCGTAGTTCTTGCCTCTCTGAATTTTCTGGTAATATAACATAAGACACGGTCATCTAGTTTCGGAGATAAGCACATTTTGATATCGTCTTATAGCGAGTCCCAATGTAAAATTGTAGACTTTAATCGACTCAACAAGCAGCGATATCGATAAAAAATCGGCGCGCTCTGATGTGTACTAATTTCGTCATAAAACAACACCAGCTAAGCAAATTATGAACTGGTTTTCAAAATCGAAGAGAGGACGAGGGAGACCAAGGAACAGATGGTTAGATGAGATAGAAACGGATCTAAAAAAGGCACGGATAAACAACTGGAAGGAACTAGCACACGACCGGAAAAAGTGGAAAATCGCAACACACAAAATACGAACAAGCAAAACGAGGAAAACACGGGACTAATTCTCCCAAAAATGGATTTAAAAACAAGCCTAATTTTAAGCAGGCAAAACTGCATAGCAGTGGAGAGCCACCCAACTAAAAATCAGCGCCGGAGATAACAAATTAAATACAATTAACATAAACGACAACTGCATTTAATTCAAGTGTTAAAAAACGTGAACCCACGAATATGATAAAACATTCAGCCAAATTTCTTACGACAATTAAAACTTTAAACTATACATATCATAAATATTATAGTAAATATGAAAAATAACCGAGCATACATTAAATAACTCATTTATTTAATGTATTATTTTTATTTTCCACGGAACTTTGCGTAGTTCTTGCCTCTCTGAATTTTCTGGTAATATAACATAAGACACGGTCATCTAGTTTCGGAGATAAGCACATTTTGATATCGTCTTATAGCGAGTCCCAATGTAAAATTGTAGACTTTAATCGACTCAACAAGCAGCGATATCGATAAAAAATCGGCGCGCTCTGATGTGTACTAATTTCGTCATAAAACAACATATGTTTAAAAAATAAAATTTAATCATGCTAGGCAAGGCACGGTATTTATTCTTATGGGAATCCTTAATGAAATTTGGCATGGTCTTTTGTCAAAAATTATTTGCACTCAATTACGCTATCAATTGAGTATAAATATAATAAGACAAGTTGAATGAAATAATTTTCGTTATTCGTCCTTCGTGTTCTTTCTAGAGATACCTCTAAATACTAATTAAATAAAAAACAACAAAAAATCAATCAATTAATTATTATTTCTAAAAATACAGCATTATGTGCTATTACACTCCTATAAATAATTCTTTTGAATGTGTAGATATCACAGAACGGCCCAAATTAAACAACGCTTCCCCTGCAATAACACATAACCAGCGATAGAAAGTGCTTCTAAGCACTGCAACTTACAATAAAGACAAATATAATTAAACATGTCAAAAGCAAGCTGTAATTTCGTTCGCCTGACGACTGAGGTTTCTCGGAAGCGGCGGAATCGAAATAGCTTAATCGATTGATTTGGCTTCGTGGCCGCGCGCGCGCGTGTAAAATATTCATCGTTAATTGCCTGTTTTGTTGCGTTCGTTACCATTGTTTGTTCGGTAATTGCGCCCGGAGTAAATTGTGATTTGTGCATTTCGAGAACGGGGAAAATGGGAAAATGAGAAATTACAAAATTACAAAACAACGTCGCCGGCGGCGGCGGAACGACGGTGGCAGCGGTTAAGTGTGTTTTTGTTTATCGAGCGTCGATTAATAACGACGAAATCGCTGTGGTAAACAAAACGTCGTTGAAAACTTGGTAAGCTTGGCGCTACGTGAGTGAGGGTGGTGCCAAAAAAGGGAAGCGGCAAATTAGCCAGGTGCAAGGTGTCGGGTGGCCGAAAATGTGCGTAGGTGTACCAACACGAGCGCACAAAGAAAACCAGGTAAAAACCGAAAAATTATTCAAATGCAACCACTAAACGCTTCGTAAACTACAAACACGAGGGCAACTAGTTTGCATATCAAAAAGCACATCATTATAATCTCGAATATGTTTGAATAACCTCGTACCCCTTCAAGACGATGGCTTATACTCGTAGGCAAATGAAATTAACTCAATTTGCAAACACAGTTTGAAGTTGTTGGCGAATTTCTTCGGCGTTTGAGCGATGTGACATCGTTAAAAATGCTCATTTTGCGCAACAATAGGAAATCAGGTCACGCCAACCGGAGTGCGCCGAAATGGGGCTCCGAAACCACCCTTGATTTGCGAACGCATACGATTGTTATTTTCTCAGGCGACACACATCCGACACGCTCACGCTCACTCGCAGACCCACGACGTGCTTTATTGTTGCAACTTTAAACTTTAGAGAGATTTAATCCCTGCCATCAGGTATGGGTATTCTCAGCGAGCTGCTTTCTTTTGAGGTATTATTTCTGGCGCGGATTTACGAATTGCGAGGCCGTCTAGGGAAAGGAAGCCTTGCTGAGTAATTTAATACCCTTCATGGGGCGACAATAAAATGTATAACTGTCTCATAACCGACGCAAAATACGTCATTATACGTTTTTCTTCTTCCCGGGTTTAACGAGCAGGAGGAACGAGACGATTTCGATATTGATTGCGAATTATTACGAATTTGGTTTCCCAGATGCGTTCCCAGGAAATGTTTTAGCACCTTTTATTCCGAGATTAACAAAGTGGGATTTTTTTAGACGTAAGAAACTTGATCTTAAAAAATTAAAACCTAATATAATCGTAAAACAATTACCTTCATAGTGCTTATGTAATTAGAAATATAGTTTACATTGTATAGCTTAATAAATTCATGTTTAGTGACAATTAAATTCAAATTTCATAAGCAAAGTATACTTTCACCTTAAAAATCGATATTTAAGTTAAAGATGGTCGCCAAGCCTCGTTTTTTTACATATTGCTATTACATTTCCCAAGAATGTGCGTTGCTCAGCTGCGTACATTCTAGAGACCACAATTTTCATCAAAAATGAATAGTCAAAAAGCATTTACAAAGTATTGAATCCTTGCTTGAATATGACGTTACATATTTTCAAGAAAAATGTAAAAATTGCATTATTTTATACATTTTTAAATTAATATAAATTTTTGGCACTAAAAATAAATTTTAAAACATGAAAACATATATAAATATACACTTGTATCCAGATCAATTAACATCATATTCTAGAGAATTTAACTATCTATAAAACAAATTTTTACTTAGTGAAATCGGTTTAGTAGATTTTCCGCTATCGTGTACGCAAAGGTGAAAAACAATTGCGAAAAACGCATTTAAAGTTGGGTAAACATAAGAACACATTTGATGAACTCTACAAACTATAACTAAATGAAAATTGCAGCTATCAACTTGGAATTTTATGGGAATTTTCTTGAATAGTATAAGAATTGTATTGAATACAATTGCGAAAAACGCATTTAAAGTTGGGTAAACATAAGAACACATTTGATGAACTCTACAAACTATAACTAAATGAAAATTGCAGCTATCAACTTGGAATTTTATGGGAATTTTCTTGAATAGTATAAGAATTGTATTGAATAGAAATTTTTCCAAAAAAAAAACGAATTTTTGACTTGGTAAATTTATTGCTGGTCAGAATTCAATGAAATCAATCAATGAAAACAATCAATAACTTTTCGATTATAATTTCGTCATTTTTTGGAATTCTTATTTCAAACTTGTTGCAGCCATATTTAGGGTAACAAACTTTAAGAAATGCAAAAAATGAAAAAAATGATTTGATAGTTGCCAGGTGTACAGATACTATGATTTCTTTAAACCTAACAATGTTAAAATGAAATTACATTGATTTTTCTGTTTCCGCAGCTTATTTTATATTGATATTGTATTAAAAAAAGTGTTTTTCGTTCGTAAATAGCCTGAACTGTAAAATTTACTTAAAACTTATTGGAATAATTACACTTCGTTAATTGCCAGTTTTCTTTCGGTTAAACGAGATTAGTCGCAAGTATATTAGATCACAGACTAAATTAACGCCTCAACAAACCTGACTTTAACATCGGGCGGCGCACATTGATCGATTTCCATAAAATTTCCGGCAAACCTATTTCTAATATAGTTATATTCTTGAAAATTTCAGAATTTATTTAATTAACCATATCTTATTGCTACAAAAAATTTCAAATCATTCATGCACCTGGAAGTTTCCTCATTGGTCTTCGATTTTTTTTTGATTTGCCTTCTATGTCGTCTTTTGGTGGTCTGTGAGTGTTGTAACTTGGTCTATATTTCGGCCGTAACCTACTGCATAGTTTGCTGCACTTGTTCCTCCTACATATGTACGCAGACTTTGTTAATCTTTGATTTTAACATTTTCTTATCTTGGTTCGCTGAAGTTTGTGCTATTTGAAAATTTTCTCAACAACACATTTATTTGTATTTCCGTTCATCCCTTTCTAATGGTCAATGGTAAATCATGATTATTATACGAAATCCACCACAAAATGTATTGTAGGTAAAACAGTACCATGAACGAAGAAAAGATTCAAACTTTAACGAATATTAAGTATCTTGAGACTCTATACTCAAAATCTATCAAGCAATATGTAGATCTTTGTTTGTTTATGCGTGTAGGACTCAATTTCTCGCACAGAAATCTATGAATTTCAAAAATCAGACAACCGAATAATATTCACAGCATTATAAATATAGTACTGTACCACAATCTTAATAACTGTCATGTCATTATTTGAGAACAAGAACTTATTAGTAATATCATTTGCTCTCATATTTAATTTTTGTTCTCAATCAGCAACACCTTATATAATATTGTTAAAGAATATGCTGTTTTATATCCTTATTTTTTCTACTACTCGATAATTGTCATCTAACCCCATTAAACGCTCTCAAAGAGTGATTATTACAATATATCTTAACCGAATTTCAGATTTAAGCCCTCTGATGGATGAAATAAATATTTTCGATATAAAATATACCTTCAACATAAAATAAACCCAGGAAAATGAGAAATCAAAATAATTTCATTTCCGTGATTTCTTTATACGTAGCATTCGCCAACATATTATAGTTTTAAATATTTTTTATTAAAACGTGCTCTTAAATATGTAGAGTTTGTTCTTAAATAAGTTTGATAGATGTTTTATTGTTATTTATTGATAGAATTAATATATCAACTAATTTATCTCTTCAAAAAGTAGATTTATCGAAATATCACAATTCCATATAATTCCTATGCTATTCAAGAAAATACACTCATAATATCAAGACAATAGCTGCAAGATTTACAAAATTATAGCGCATAAAGTGCATAAAGGGCAAACCTATTTCTAGTATAGTTATATTCTTGAAAATTTCAGAATTTATTTAATTAACCATATCTCATTGCTACAAAAAATTTCAAATCATTCATGCACCTGGAAGTTTCCTCATTGGTCTTCGATTTTTTTTTGATTTGCCTTCTATGTCGTCTTTTGGTGGTCTGTGAGTGTTGTAACTTGGTCTATATTTCGGCCGTAACCTACTGCATAGTTTGCTGCACTTGTTCCTCCTACATATGTACGCAGACTTTGTTAATCTTTGATTTTAACATTTTCTTATCTTGGTTCGCTGAAGTTTGTGCTATTTGAAAATTTTCTCAACAACACATTTATTTGTATTTCCGTTCATCCCTTTCTAATGGTCAATGGTAAATCATGATTATTATACGAAATCCACCACAAAATGTATTGTAGGTAAAACAGTACCATGAACGAAGAAAAGATTCAAACTTTAACGAATATTAAGTATCTTGAGACTCTATACTCAAAATCTATCAAGCAATATGTAGATCTTTGTTTGTTTATGCGTGTAGGACTCAATTTCTCGCACAGAAATCTATGAATTTCAAAAATCAGACAACCGAATAATATTCACAGCATTATAAATATAGTACTGTACCACAATCTTAATAACTGTCATGTCATTATTTGAGAACAAGAACTTATTAGTAATATCATTTGCTCTCATATTTAATTTTTGTTCTCAATCAGCAACACCTTATATAATATTGTTAAAGAATATGCTGTTTTATATCCTTATTTTTTCTACTACTCGATAATTGTCATCTAACCCCATTAAACGCTCTCAAAGAGTGATTATTACAATATATCTTAACCGAATTTCAGATTTAAGCCCTCTGATGGATGAAATAAATATTTTCGATATAAAATATACCTTCAACATAAAATAAACCCAGGAAAATGAGAAATCAAAATAATTTCATTTCCGTGATTTCTTTCTTTGTGATTTGCTCTTAAATAAGTTTGATAAAAGTTTTAATGTTATTTATTGATAGAATTAATATATTAAGTAATTTATCTCTTCAAAAAGTAGATTTTTCGAAATATCAAAATTTCATATAATTCCTATGCTATTCAAGAAAATAAATAGCTGCAAGACTTACAAAATTATAACGCATAAAGTGCATAAATACTAGCCTTAAATTTATCCAACTTTAAACTTTTTTTCTCGCAACATCGCTTTTTCTATTTTGCGAACACGATTGAGAAAATTATTCTCAAACTGATTTATCTGAATGAAGGCCCATTTTATAGACAATTAAATTCTCTAAAATATGACGTTAATTGCTTTTTGAACAAGTATGTATTTGCCGATCATTTCGTGAGTTAAGGAATTTTTTGTGGCAATTTCTTCCACTTTAAAATTAAAACTTTATAAAAGTATGAAATACTTACTTTTCCTTGTACTAAATACTTGATATTTTATCATTTTGTTATCTAAATTGTTCCGAAGTAAAGATATCTCTTCAATACAAATATAAATCTTCAATATAAATCATGTTTAAACAAATTTTAATCCTAATACTGAATGAAAAATACTTTATACAAATATACTTTATACAAATACTTTAACATAATAAAATAAAAACTTTGCAAAATTTAAGATATCGAAAGAAAAACAGTTGTACGAAAAACATCTTCCGAAAAAATTGAAGAAAAAAACATGGAATTATTTTTTTTGTGAAGAAGTTCGTCCACTTCCCGAACTTTTTGCACTTTTTTCGCCTGTGCTTGTTGTTGACGTCTGCGAAACGCAAGCCGGCTGGCTCGCCGGCCGTCGGTCGTTTTGCAGCGTAATCGATATATCGACTGGGCCAGTGGTCTACTTGTTGAGCCGCCACCGGCTGGCCGCCCCATTCTTGACCGCTTCGCGTGCGTGGCACGGCCGCCACAACCGCTCGTCGCGGCACGCCATCGACGACGGTGCAGTGGTGGCAGACAATGCCGAAAAACTGGCGGATCGCATTTTCATTCAACCCGGACCGTTGGCGTTGGCCACGTGCTAGACCAGACCGTAGACTCGACGACCACTTTAACTGTCCGCGCACATAACCCCACATTGTCCATTCGTCTATCTACCCATCTACAAATCTACCAAACACCGCCACGGAATCGGAAACTGGCCTGTATATATATTTGTGTGTGTGCGTATGCACCTTGGAGGTGTTTGCACAACTATGCAAATGACTACAAATTACCTGAGCTTAGCGCGTGTCGAACACGAGTCACTTTCTTGCATTTCACGCGTGCCATTTGCGCGCATGCACACCGCCGCCACACTACACGAACCGCTGCTATGAAGATATCTGCATAAAATTATAATATCCTGTGCGATATTTCACTTTGAATGGGATTAGACGCACGAGCGCGACATAATATGAATGGAAATGCTAAATAGAAATGGAAATATTCGCTGCTATTTGTTAATAGGCGACATCGTTTTCAAGTGTAGAGGTGTGTAGGTACCTAGCGTGTAGAGGTACCTAAACGTAAGAGAGGTACAAAAAAGTGCGTGCGTTTATGACCTACGCCTTGTCGATTTGCATATTTGCATATTCAAACATTAGCATAGATTTTTAGCCCTTTGAATATCGACAATGTGTACGAGTAGTGCGGCCATAAAATGGAAGCGTGGCATTGGCATATCCATAGATTTGCATAAGTTCTGATTTTTGGCACGATTCTGCCACGTGGTAACGGCACACTTTCAATCCCTTCTATGCAAGATAACGCAGATTAAGAACGCGTGTCAAAATACATTGACTATTGGAGAAAGCAATTGAGAAATTCGAGATATTTATCTTTCGAATGAAATATTAAATGATAAATATTTAATATATACAGCATGTAACATAGAAGGGCTATTTGTATATACAAACGTGTTCATATTGTTAAAAGCGTAGTTTTTTTTAATGATATACTGAAAACCGGAACTATTAGCAAACTCGGTTTTCGAGTTTTGAAAATTAAATACTCAGATTTCGGTTTGGAGTTCATATTTTGAAATATTAAGGTGTTCGAGATGTCGACACCACAAATCTGCTTTCGAATTTCGAATTTCAAATTTCGAATTTCGAATTTCGAATTTCGAATTTCGAATTTCGAATTTCGAATTTCAAATTTCGAATTTCGAATTTCGAATAGGAATAGAAATGTAAATATTAAGGAAAAATCATAAAACCCCAATTAACAAAGCAATTTTCATTGTAAAGAAGACGACATTACTTATCTATTCATTATTATTTACGTTGTAGTGATTTTTCCTCAGGTATATAAATTTTATTTGTACACCAACACTAGGTGGCTATAGGTTAAATATTAATTTAAATTGGACTATATTTGGCTATAGGCCGTGTCACTAGTAACTAGAACTAATTTCTTGCTAAATCAAGTCTACTTAACCGATCGATATAAAGATTTCAATACTTGGTTGTAGTAATTTGTTTTAAATTATGTGTTCCAAAAGCCAGTACTACTATATGCACATTAAATCCAACGCATTTCTTTTTATTTTGACGTACTCTTGCTATTTGAGCATGCATTCTACGGCAGACCTAGTATTAAAAGGATTGTATTTAATCTAGTATTTATAGGAGTATATAACGATACTAGTGTGGAAACGGCGAATTTACGCATTGTCCTATTACCAAGGTCACGAATAGCCGTTTATGCACGAATGTCGTTCGGTGTTCATTACAATGTTTTAGAAGATGTTTATTCAAATGTCTTCTAAATGTAGAAATCTTAATTACTGCAAATTATGACGACTAAAACAAAAATGTAAGCGTTAATGCGTCTCATTAGTAATTAGTTCAACGCAGCGTCTTAGGAATTTGATGCACGTTTACTGTAATACTCTTGTTTGTTCCATGGTCTCCTTAATGTTTAAATCTTAAAAATATGCGGCCATGACGATATTTATATTGTAGTGATGTTTCCTCAGGTATATAAATCTTATTTCTATACTAACACTAGGTGGCTATAGGTTAAATATGAATTTAAATTGGACTATATTTGGCTATAGGCCGTGTCACTAGTAACTAGAACTATTAATTTGTTGCTAAATCAAGTCTACTTAACCGATCGATATAAAGATTTCAATACTAGGTTGTAGTAATTTGTTTTAAATTGTGTGTTCCAAAAAGCCAGTACTACTATATGCACATTAAATCCAACGCATTTCTTTTTATTTTGACGTACTCTTGCTATTTGAGCATGCATTCTACGGCAGACCTAGTATTAAAAGGATTGTATTTAATCTAGTATTTATAGGAGTATATAACGATACTAGTGTGGAAACGGCGAATTTACGCATTGTCCTATTACCAAGGTCACGAATAGCCGTTTATGCACGAATGTCGTTCGGTGTTCATTACAATGTTTTAGAAGATGTTTATTCAAATGTCTTCTAAATGTAGAAATCTTAATTACTGCAAATTATGACGACTAAAACAAAAATGTAAGCGTTAATGCGTCTCATTAGTAATTAGTTCAACGCAGCGTCTTAGGAATTTGATGCACGTTTACTGTAATACTCTTGTTTGTTCCATGATCTTCTTAATGTTTAAATCTTAAAAATATGCGGCCATGACGACTAAAATAAAAGTATGTGCGTTAATACGTTTCATCAGTTCCTGTTTGAAACCAGTTCTTAATGATTTTGACGCATGCAAATTTTTCAACCGGCTCCAGCGTGCGGAAAAGCGACCTTTCGTCGCAAAAATCTAAAGATTTTGTGACTTCATATTCTCTTCGATATTTAAACATATTTTCTGTTAAATATTTATTAATAGCTGCATTTTCCTAGTCATAAGCTAATAAAATCTAATATAGGCTCACATAAGATAATGACTAATGACTAAATTTATGTGCAGAAGGAGTAATCTTAAAGAAACTTTGTAAGCTAAGAAATTCTGTAAATATTTCAGGACCTTGAATATTGAAGTCTGAGCCTTTAATTATTTGCATGGACCGTAGCGTCTAGTGTTGTACAACTGCTCAACTTCCTTCATGGTCCTTCAATAAGGATCTGCGTCTCCTCATAGGTTCTATAACATTTCAGAGACTTGAACATTAAAGTCGTGGCCTCTATTTATCGTCTGTTATCGTCCCATGTTAAATCAACTAAAGGTTTTCAGAGTTCATATTCTATACATAGATGCTTTTTGCGGTTTTAAAACGTTATTTAATTTTCATATATTGATGGATTTTAGCATTCATGCCTTAATAAAATCTAATACAATCTAATATACTCACCTAACGAAAGTTAACAACTAAAGTTATGCGTAGACCTACGTTTTGGTCAATTCGGTAACATTTCAGGGCCTTGAATATTGAAATCGAAGCCTCTATATATTTAATCTCCATCATCTTCTTCTTTTACCAGCCTAGTAGTTGTGTGGGAAAAGGCTTTTGGCCTGTATTTATTCCAGAATATTTCTGGATACGTTGAGCATATGATTTCCCATTAGTTAGGTTGCTTGCCTTGCTCACGATGAAAATGACTTCTGTAACGACAACCACAGATGTGAGAGTGGTTGCCGCAGCTAGAAGAGATGACCACAACAAGGATTTGAACCTGATACACCCTGCCTGTAAAGCCCATCTTAAAATCTATAAAAATATTCGTTATTCCTCAGTACAATAATATTTAAAAACTTTGAAGTCAAAGACTCATATATACAAAGACACTAGATTTCCCTACACTAAGCTTTTTTTCATAGATCTAATTACTCTAGAATAATCCACTCTCTAATCAAAGGACGAGACAAGACATCGACCTTGCATATTCCGCTTGATACAACGCGCGCTTCGGTGATTAGTAATTCAATCCAATGAGCCCGTGCCTCAGTGGGCGCATCAAGAATTTTTCCCTTCGCCACCGCGCGCTGTTTGAAAGGGACGACAATGCATTACACCCGCCGCGCGCCGCTAAATTATTGATTGAATCCGATACATAATTATATTGTGGAGCGGGTGGTGCTCTCCCCCGCACAAACCCACTCCCGCACAAATATACTTGCATCGAAAAATACATGCATCGTCGCACACCCACACAAGCAGGCACATACATAAGCAGTGTGCTTGCACGGGGGTTGATTAGCGCGCGCTGCCGCTGCCACCGCCGCCGCCGTCGGCGCTCTGATTGGCGTTCGTCTATGGGGTTGTGAAAGGAAAAAAATGACTCACGCAGGGTGTAAAGTATTGACTAAACAATTAGTGTGTGCGCCGCGCGTTAACTATGCGTTTTTATATATTAGTTCGGCGTGGCGTTGGCGGTTGGCCGCGACGAGCTACTTATGTTGATTGCGGACAGCACACGTATATACACCAACACACCAACAAACACATGCACACTTGTCCTCACTTACACGCCGGTATTTGATACAAATGTATAGCGTTGATTTTTGTTTATTTATTACGATTACAGGTCGACTAATAATAAAGGAAAAAGGTTGTTTTATGAGTTTTATGCCATAGATTGCTTGATTTCCTAATGTTTTAGTGATTTGTTCCTAGGGTAATCAAGGTACTTTTTCTATTAATACTTGAGTTAACCTCAACTTACGTTACCTTTTATAGGATTTTATCTATGTACATTTATAATATTACAACTGTTAATGCAAGTCGAACTCAATCTAATCTAATCTAATCTAATCTAACCTAACCTAACCTAACCTAACCTAACCGAACCGAACCGAACCTAAGCTAACCTAACCTAACCTAACCTATCCTATCCTATCCTATCCTATCCTAACCTGACCTAACCTGACCTAACCTGACCTAACCTGACCTAACCTGACCTAACCTGACCTAACCTGACCTAACC